>CM077087.1:150184986-150374269 GCA_039513925.1 Platanthera zijinensis | reverse complement strand
AAAAACACCTCTTAACCAAACCATCCACAATAGAAAAATTCACTATGAACAACTACACCAAATGGTCATGGTGTGTAGAATACTTTAGAATATACTTCAATAAATTATTACAAGTACTTTAAAGATAAGGAGAGAAATACAAGTTACCTCTCCTGATACAGAGGGAAATAACAAGATCAACCTCGGACTCGTAGGAGGACACGGCTTGGTCCACCAGCATCTTCAAACTCCTTGTCTACTGAAAGTATCTAGAGTCTACCTAAGTCACCTAGAGGGGGTGAATAGGTGATGTCTGTGTCTTTTCGTGAAATAAAAATACTTTAAAAATTGAGAGCACACAGAACACAGAGATTTAAGTGGTTCAACGTATTGGGTACATCCACTGTCCCGCCTCGCCTATCTACCACGAAGGGCTAGATTCGGATACTTCACCTTTATCAGATTTCAACAAATCTTACACCTCGGAGCCGCAACTCCTACAACTCGGAGAACAACTTCTCCTACCACTCGATCCACAACCGGATCTACAACTCGAATCACAAACGGATCTACCACTCGATCCACAATAAATCTACAACTCAGAGATAAATCTCCTACAAATTTAAAATAAAATTACACAAGATTTACAAATAAACTTTGAAAAGATCTGAAGTCTTCTATCTGTCGTTCTTCCTTTAGGTCGAACTTGAAAATCTGGGGAGAACACGGTAGAATCGGAAACTTTGAAGACTTTGAATCTTGAATCTTGAAAAAACTAGATCTGAAGGATTAGAGATCTTCAGAATACAAAGATCCAGTCCAATCGGAAGAGGGAGATCGAATCGTGCACAGCTTGCGTCAGCCGAACGGAAGTCGCGTACGTACAGGAGCCGACGGTTTCTCTTTTTGGAATCTTTTACGATTTTGAATCTTTGGACAATTAGCACGATTAAGGTTGATGAAAAATCCACACTAAGTATTTATAGACACCCTCAAAGGTAACGACTATAAAAGAATTTCCAAAACAGACCTGTGAAATTTACTGTACATGTATGTCGTCAACCCGAGCCGGAATTGAAAATCAGGCTGAAAAATAAACCAAGTCTTTTTCGTCGAGTATCGTCGAGTATAGCTGAGCATACTCGTCGAACTAGCAGTGATATACGACGAAATTGACATAGAGAAATTCAGCTCAAACCATCTAGTCACTCAACGCTAGCTGAAGTCATATCTCGACGAATTCGCGAGTATTGGTTGTATACTCAACGAATTCGACGAGTATCGGTTGGCTGACTTGACACTATCGACGCACTCGACGTCATCGACGCAATCGACGTCATCGACGCACTCGGCGCCATTGGTGCACTCGACGAAATCGTTGCACTCGACGAAAATGCTTTGGAAAAAATCAGAGACGTAGCGTCGAGATGATTCGACAAATTCGGCGTGTATCGATAAGTATATTCGAAGAATTCGGCGAGTATCGTTAGATACATTCGACGAATTCGACGAGTATACTTGATGATACTCGACGATTCCAACTTTTCTGATTTCTACCTCAGTCATCTCTCTAACTAGCTCTGACCTAACAGCAGAGGTGTCTTCACCGTATCTTCTCCTTTTGTACACTACTAACAATCTCCCCCTTATTTTGAAGAAGTCAGAATCTTATAGTTAAGGTGAATTTGCACACGATAATAATAAAGCATAAACTCGAAATGATATTAAGATAAAAGAAAATTAAACAAGACGCGCATTATCCAGTCAAAACATTAAATCATATATTATATAAAATCAATAAGAGTTCATATTTAGGGAGCAACCATAACCACACTAAAATCCATAACATAACCATCAGTCCTGCCCGCCCTGGCTCTTCTGAAGTTGTCTAGCAAATATACGTCTTGGCTTTGATAGTCATCTTGGAGGGGCTAGCAGGTGCATTTGGACATGTGTTTTGTGGTTACTGAAGTGATCCTTCGCTTTTAGCACATGCCAACTCATACTTCTGCCGACTCATCTCTGTCATAGTATATTCATCTGTTTCCCAAACATCGAAAAAGCTTGAAAGAGTATAAGATAATTCTCGAGAAAATTGGACTCCACACCTCAGTCATCTCTCTAACTAGCTCTGACCTAACAGCAGAGGTGTCTTCACCGTATCTTCTCCTTTTGTACACTGGAGGAGGAATATCTTCGGCCACTTGAACATCTTGGAACACAGCAGCAGCAGCAGCGTAGCAGATCTGTCCTGAGAGAGCTCCTGTGTGTCTATCCAATATTGAGAGTAATCCTCAGCAGGATGAACTTCAACATGAGCAGGCACAACAAGTACTTGAGGGCAAACCATCTGTCCATGTAGCCACACAAAATTGTCATAAAAGTAGACATTGACTTGTTGGAAGTTTGCAAGCATTGCAGCCTCAATAGCATTCACCTTAGCTTTAACGGCATCCTCCCACTTTCTGATTTCATCTGTTACAGCATTGGCATACGATTCCATTGTCTTAACAAAAGAGTCATTGAGCGATTGTGAGCCTCAATCATTGTTACAGCGTTCTTATCAATATTTTGAAGAACTTCTACATTACTCTTTAGCCCGACCATATTATGAATTCGAGCTTGACGACCCTGCACAAACCATGAGTCTAACCTTTCATCTATCTTATTGAAACGCACCTTGACAGCTGCAAGGTCGTTGTTCATATCTTTCTCTATTTCCTGGACCTTTTTCAGAAATTTTTGCATTGTGGCTTCAAACTGTTGTTGATGTTTGGCCAACATGGCTTCTATGATCTTCAGGATGGAACTATCAGCACTGGAACTAGGAACATTTGGAAGAGGAATACTGGGAAGAGAGTGCAGATCTTGACGGATTTCTGACTCACTGGAGGACTCATCTATTGGAGATAAATGAGCTTTAGAAATCAAACCTAGATCTTCAGCAACAGATAGGACAGGAACATGCTCTTCTGCATCTCCTTCCTTGTCAGAAATATTCACTACCTCCTCTGGAACAACTGGAGAAATACCTGATTCCAGTGAAACTCTCTTCTTTAGGTTGCGGATAAACCTGTCAACCTGAGTAGCAACAGATATCAAGGACTGAGTCACCTCCCCCTCAGAAGCTGAAGCAGGAGTAATCTCTGGTAAAGGGACAATCAGGTTGTCCACTGACACCTGCTCAGAACCATCATTAGCATTATCAGTAGCTTTGGTCTCATCAGCAACAATCATTTCCTCATCAGCATCTATTTCATAGTCATCCACATTCAAATCATCCTCAGCAGTAACATCAACCTCGGCCTCATCAGGCACTATCTCATCAACAGCAGTCTGAGCAATCTCAGCAACCTCTGTCAGAATATTACCTGTCTCTGGAACTGTAATCTCAGCAGCTGGAACTGGACCTGGAATCTCTACAACTGTAATAACACTCAAGGGCACTGAATCAATTGCCACTTGTGTTTCAGTTGGCTCCTCCTCACCTCCTGCACTCAATCTCTCAGGAGTTTCCCTGGGGATTGGAGAAGGAATCCTATCCACAAGAACTTGTTCTTCCTCCTCCTCATGAACATATGGGGCTCCCCTTGGCCTCAAGATCCTCCTATCCCACCTTGAGAATATTGATGAGTCGATTTTCTTGAGGTGATAGATAGGCACAACTTTGGTCATATCGAACTTGTCTCTGTCCATTTGATTCAAGAACAAGCTGATAATCCTTCCAAAGTTGGGAGTGCTGAGACCGTCTTTGATCTTAGTAAACATCAGTGCACCCCAATCCATTCTCTTTCTGCAGATAATTGCCACTAAAATCATGAACATCTCTGAAGAGAGGTAGTCGTGAGAATCGGTCTTGCAGAACAGAATTTTACCAATTATGTCAGACAGTAACTTTCCTTCCTCGTTCATCCTTTTTCTCTTAACTGCTTTTGTGCCTCTTGGCAGCCCACGGAACAAAAGGGCTCTGGCGAAGTCCTCCTCTTCAAGGCAATCGGCCTCTTCACAAGCAGGAAGCCGCAAGTACCTTGTTAGTGGGGAAACCTTCACTTTGACTTTGGTCGAACGAATTTTGCTTTTCATAACTGAATCTTCCCTGCGAAGCTTGGCATGCTGATAGAACTCAAAAACATCCTTGTCCAAAACTTTGCATGGGTGCATTAGCACGAAAGAAAGGCATGCAGTTTCCAGCATAAGAATCACGTTTCTGAACTCATCTGAACCTGATATAAATCCTGTCTGAACTAGTTCTCCACCACCTAGTAAACCGTTAGTGCTTCTAGGAGCCATGGAGAATCAATTAGCAAACAGAAAGAGGAACGGCTTTGAACTTGTCTGACGGACTGGTATCGATTTCTTCCACTGACTGAATCGGCGAGAACAATTCGGCGGCGGGATCAACCCTCGGGATGAAATCGCCTGGAGATGATGCTTGTAATGACCTACTAGAAGAAGAACGGCAGTAGTGTGACGGGCGGAAGACGATGAAAAGTACCGGGAAACGAATTGTCGGGAGGAAAGCAGTTCGGCGTGACGGCTTCTGGCTTCAACGAAGTGTGGCGGCTTGCCCCAACCCTTATAATAATATATATATAATTTAAATTTGACATGGGAAAGACGCGTACCTGATTAGCCGTGACTCTTTGGATCCAATATAGGAAAGTGATTTTTGACCAAAGTAAGATTCGACGATATTAACCGGATACAGAGTCAAATTCGTCGAAATTATCCATGTATATTTGACGAATTGCCGAGTTCTGCTGACCGATATTCGACGAATTTGGCTTGGACAAATTTTTTTGCTTCATGAAGAGTTTCCCGAGTGAATTTTTGTCTTCTTGTCCATCTTCATGAGTCTTTGTTTGGCATACCTAGTTCTGTTTTGAAAAACGAGAATTTAGCCTCGTCCAGCGGCTTCGTGAATATATCTGCGACCTGCTAATGCGTCGGGACGTAGTTAAGAGTTATATCCGTGTTCTCCACATGCTCCTGGATGAAGCGATATCGAACTTCTATGTGCTTTGTCCGACTATGGGAGACTAGATTGTTTGCGAACGCTATTGCACTGGAGGAGTCGCAATACATCGGAATCTCTTTGAACTTTAAGTTGTTGTCCTCAAGCTGATTCATTATCCATAGAAGTTGTGCGCAACAACTACCCGCAGAGATATACTCTGACTCGGCAGTTGAAGTTGCCACACATTTCTGTTTCTTACTGCTTCATGAGATAAGCCTTCTTCCGAGGAATTGGCACGTCCCGGAAGTGCTTTTCGTGTCATCTCTGTTACCTGCAAAATCTGCATCTGAAAATCTAATTAGCTCGACATCATTACCTCTTGGGTACCATAAGCCAAGATTAGGTGTACACTTAAGGTACCTTAAAATTCGTTTTGCAGCGACATAAAAAGATTCCTTCGTGTTCACCTGAAATCTAGCGCACACACATGTCGAGAACATTATGTCTGCCCTACTGGCAGTGAGATAGAGCAAGGATCCAACTATGCTTCTGTACTTGGTTTCATCAAAAGGCTTCCCTTTCTCATCCTTGTGCAGAGACATAGTTGAACCCATTGGAGTCCTCATCGAGGTTGCGTTCTTCATTCCGAATTTTTTCAGTAACTCTTTGGTGAACTTCGTCTGAGAAATGAAAATTCCATCTTCATATTGTTTCACTTGAATTCCTAAGAAATAATTCAGCTCACTCATACTGCTCATTTCAAACTTCTCTTGCATAAGTTTGGAAAATTTCTTGCAAAAGTTGTCTTCTGTAGAGCTCAAAATAATGTCATCGACATAGATTTGCACTAGCAAAATCTTGCAGTTTGTTTCCCTAAGAAATAATGTCTTGTTTATCTTTCCTCTTGTGAACTTGTTCTCAAGAAGAAAGTTAGACAACGTCTCATACCAAGCTCGATGAGCTTGTTTCAAGCCGTAAAGAGCTTTATTAAGAAAATAAACATATTCAGGGAAAGTAGAGTTGACAAAACCTGAGGGTTGTTCTACGTATATTTCTTCTTTCAGATTCCTGCTGAGGAATGCTGACTTCACGTCCATTTGATAGACCTTGAAGCCTTTGAGGGCAGCATACGCAAGTAACAACCTAATCGCCTCGAGTCTGGCCACTGGAGCAAAGGTCCTGTCGAAGTCGATCCCTTCTTATTATTTATACCCTTGAGCTACAAGTCTGGCTTTGTTCTTTATGATTATATCATTCTCGTCCATCTTGTTTCTGAAAATCCATTTGGTGTCGATCACGTTCTGTCCCTTGTGTCTGGGAACCAACTCCCAGACTTTGCACCTTTCAAACTGGTTGAGCTCCTCTTACATTGTCATGATCCAAGAGGCATCCTTGTTTGTTTCTTCAAACTTCTTTGGCTCAACCTGAGACAGAAAACTAAGATGCAAAACCTCATTAGTTGTACCTCTTCTAGAACACCATCGTCTGGCTCTCCAATGATCTGATCAGCTAGGTGATCTCTGAGGTGTCTGAACCCTAAATTTCTTGCTCTCCCTCCAGCAGGTTCTGCAACATCTGGTGCATCCTCTGTAGGTTGAAGCAATTCTTCCTCTAGAAGTTCTTCATCCACCAAACTTGGATCGACGGCCTTGACTGAGCTTGGAGCATCTTCCTTGACTGCTTCATCCAAGCTTAGTTCCTTGAACCTGGTACCTGCATCTGCACCAATAACACTAGACAAGCTGATATGGAGCATGTTTGTCTCATCAAATACAATATTGATAAACTCCTCTACAAGCAGGGTTTTCTTATTGAAAATCATATACACCTTACTATGGCTACTATAACCTACGAAAATACCTTCAAAACATTTTTCACTAAACTTTGTGCGGTAATACTTCACATTATTAAGTACAAAGCATTTACTGCCAAATATTCTAAAGTAAGACACAGTCGGTTTTCTGCCTTTTAATAGTTCATAGGGAGTCATACGATGGTGCTTGTTGATTAGTGAGTTGTTTTGCACGCGACAAGCTATGTTGACTGCTTCGGTCTAGAAGTACTCTGGTAGTGAAGCATCATTCAACATAGTGTTACATGCTTCAATTAGGGTTCTATTCCTTCTCTCAGCAACTCCATTTTATTGTGGAGTATGCGGGGAGGAAAACTCATGAAAGATACATTGACTTCCACAGAATTCTGTCATGGCGCCACACTCAAATTCTGTTCCATAGTCACTTCTGATTTTGACCACTGAGCAGTTCAATTCGTTCTAAATTTGCCGGACAAAATTAGTGAGACTCAAAAATGTCTGACTTGTGTTTCAAAAAGAATACCAAGTAAAATGAGAGTAGTCATCAACAATTACCAACGTATATACTTTACCTCCTAAACTGTGAATTGGCATTGGACCGAATAAATCCATATGGAGTAAATACAAAATCCTAGATGAATCTTTTTCAGAAATGCCCTTAAAGGTAGCCCTTGTCTGCTTACCCATCTGGCATGCGTGATATGGACTCTCTTTAAGGCACTTAATGCTAGGGGCAACGCACACTAAGTTGTGAGAAAATAGCATGTTTATTATTTTGAAATTAATATGTGTTAATCTCTTGTGTCATTGGTCACAAAGAGACGCACTACTTTTAGCCAAAAAGCACGCTGATGTAGAGTTGTCTAGACATAGAAAATTTAAACAAAAGATATTTCTACTCTAAGTGTCTGTTAAGATCGTCTCCAAATTTGCAGACGACTTTATCAAACACTTGTCCTTGTAGAACTCAACAATATAGTCTTTGTCACATAGTTGACTTATACTTATCAGATTATGTTGTAATACTTTAACATAAATCACGTCTGTAAATGAGACTATCCCGTTGGAAATCATATCATAGCCTTTGGTTATTCCCCTGTCTGACCCTCCAAAGAAGACCTTTGGACCGTCTTCAACTGGGGTAAATTCTTACAGTAGGTTTCTTGTCCCGGTCATATGCCGAGAGCATCCACTGTCCAAATACCAGATCGGAGTTTTATAGGCATTTGGACATACCTGCAACCATAAATCATTTTACCTTAGGAACCCAAACATATTTGGGTCCTAGGTTTTTCGTTAGTTTGACACCACTAGAAACATTAACGTTGTGAGTGGTCGGTCTCGCACTGTTAACTCGTGGAGCTTCAAAATTAACAGGGTTAAACCAACAATTTGCGCCAAAATGACCAATTTTGTCGTAGCACCAACAATCAAACATGTTGTACCTTCTTTTGTATTCCTGTTTTACCTTTTGTACGGGAGGTCTAGCAGGGGCTGCAGACTTGGAGGTGGAAGCCTCCTGATTGCAGCACACACAAGGCTTCCCAGTTACCTTAGCCTTAGGTACGACAGTTTTGGCTTTCGGTGCCTTCTTAAAATTGTGTCTATGAACATAAGGACCATACTCTTTTAGATTTACTTATTCATAAGGAGCCTTAAAAACACTTGCCCCAAAGTCTCGGGGACGGGTCCATCCTTGATAGCGCGTCTTGGGCTCTACAAAGGTAGGCCTAGCATAGTGCCCATAGGATGTCTCAGAGTCATATTTATTCGTGGGAAAAATCACCTTCTTAAGGGTGGGCTGACTCTGAGGTACCTTCCCTTTTCCTTTGGTGGCAGCTCTCTTGCACCCTTTCCTTTTTCAGCTATGTAGCCAAGACCACTAGCCTTCTTTGGAGCTGAAAACTCATCGATGAGAGGGAGAACAGTTCTCGACTTGGAGTAGCTTTCAACAAGTTTCTTCTCCACCAAGAGCTTTTCTTCTAACTCATCTAAGTATTTCTCCTTAAGCCTTAATGTCTCAGCCAGGCATTTTGATTTCTCTTCCAAGGAGTGGACTTCATCTCTGAGAGGAAGTAATTTTGAAAATTCCTCCTCCGGACTTGTTTCCACTGCCTTGAGGGAGACAATCTGCTTGTTTTTTGACTACCATGCGGCATTTGTCAAAAGCTTTCAATAGTTTCTGATGCTGAGTCATCAAGTCGGAATCGTCTTCCTCAGAAGAATAGCCTTCATGACCATTCGTTGACGTTTCCGATTCAGAGAGTATCGTGTGCGAGTTTACCTTCCCGTGATACTCGGAGTCGCCAACTTCCTCGTCTGATCGAGTCATAAGCCCAAAGTAAGCTTCTTCATTCTCTGAACTAGACTCACTCGAGTCACTGCCGCTGAGAGTCTTGGACTTCTTGGCGACGAAGCTCTTTCCTTCTTTCGTCTTGCCCTTAAAACATATTTTCTCCTCTTTCTTAGATCCATCTTTTTTCTTGTACGGACACTCCGCAATCATGTGTCATGTCTTATTACAACAATAACACACAACGTCAGAGGAAGAATGTTTGTTCGGTTTAGAATTATACATGTCCTCTTTGTTGTAGATTTTCTTGGATCGATCACCATCACGATGTAATCTTCTGAAATCAGATGAGGAAGACTGATTTTTCATCTGTCTCCTCTTGCTGAGCAGTCTCTTGAACTGCTTGGAGATGAGTGAAAATTCTCCATCAGATAGCTCGGAGCCTGACGTGCTAGGCTCACAGTCTTTTAGAGTGTCTGTAGCTCGTGTCCTTACTGGTGACACGGCTTTGGATTTCCTCGAACCTTCAGCGTTCAGAGCAACAGACTTCTCTCTGCTTGAGGTTCTGCTGCTTTGCTTCTCCTTCTTTCTGGTGTTCATTTGAAGCTCGTAGGAGAGCAGCTTTCCGAAGAGGTTTTGGGGGTCAATCTCCGGCAACTTCCCAAACTCCCTAATGGCTACAACTTTAGAATCTCAATCCTTTGTCAAGGATATGAGGAATTTGTCGTTTAATTCACCATTAGTGAAGGTGCGGCCGTAATTTCTGAGACTGTTGACAATCTTAAAGAATTTCTCGAAGTTGTTTACAATAGTATCACTTGATCCTTGCTTGAACGCTTCGTACTCTTGAATCAGTAATGATCTGCGATTGTCCCGAACTTCTTTTGTACCTTCCATGAGAACAACCAGACAGTCATACATCTCCTTGGCAGATTTGCAATTGAATAAATTTTGAAGCATAGAATCGTCCACTGTACTTGCAATAATGTTTTTGCCTTCTTATCCAGGGAGACCAAGGCAATTTCATCCTTGGTTAAATCCATTATCTTCTTAGGGATTAAGATTGCTCGATTCAGGGCAGAGGCTTGTGTCGGAATATGGGGTCCTTCTTCCACAATCTAGAAAAATTCTCGGATTTGCTGCTTCTATGAAGAATCGGACTCGTTCTTTCCACATGGGAAAGTTTTCTTTAGTGCACACAGGTAACTTCATAGAAGACATGTCCTTGCTTCTATCCATGGCTACTGAGCGGAATCTCTTAACGCTAGATACGGGATCTTGTTCAAGGCGTTAACCTTATACCGAACAACACCTCTCTGATACCAATTGAAAGTATCTAGAGTCTACCTAAAACCATAGAGGGGGTTGAATAGGTGATGTCTGTGTCTTTTCGCGGAATAAAAATACTTTAAAAATTGAGAGCACACAGAACACAGAGATTTATAGTTGTTCCCCGTATTGGGTACGTCCATTGTCCCGCCTCACCTATCTACCACGAAGGGCTAGATTCGGCTACTTAACATTTCTCATATTTCAACAAATCTTACACCTCGGAGCCGCAACTCCTACAACTCGGAGAACAACCTCTCCTACTACTCGATCTACAACCGAATCTACAACTCGATCCACAAACGGATCTACCACTCGATCCACAAATGGATCTACAACTCGGAGATAAATCTCCTACAAATGTAAAAGAAAATTACACAAAAGATTTACAAATAAACTTTGACAAGATCTGAAGTCTTCTATCCGTCGTTCTTCCTTTAGGTCGAACTTGAAAATCTTGGAGAACACGGTAGAATCGGAAACTTTGAAGACTTTGAATTTTGAATCTTGAAAAGACTAGATCTGAAGGATTAGAGATCTTCAGAATACAAAGATCCAGTTCAATCGGAAGAGGGAGATTGAATCGTGCACAGCTTGCGTCGGCCGAACGGAAGTCGCGTACATACAGGAGCCGACGGTTTCTCTTTTTGGAATCTTTTGCGATTGTGAATCTTTGGACAATTAGCACGATTAGGGTTGATGAAAAATCCACCCTAAGTATTTATAGACACCCGTAAAGGTAACGGCTATAAAAGAATTTCCAAAACAGACCTGCGAAATTTACTGTACATGTCCGTCGTCAACCCGAGCCGAATTTGAAAATCAGGCTGAAAAATAACCCAAGTCTTTTTCGTCGAGTATCGTCGAGTATAGCTGAGTATACTCGCCGAACTAGCAATGATATACGACGAAATTGACTTAGAGAAATTCAGCTCAAACCAGCTAGCCACTCAATGCCTAAAGCTGAAGTCATACTCGACGAATTCGACGAGTATCGGCTGTATACTCGACGAATTTGACGAGTATCGGCTGGCTGACTCGATGTTGTCGACGCACTTGACGTCATCGACACACTCGACGCCATTGGTGCACTCGACGAAATCGATGCACTCGACGAAAATTCCTTGGAAAAAATCAGAGAAATAGCGTCGAGATGATTCGACGAATTCGGCGTGTATCGATAAGTATATTCGACGAATTCGGCGAGTATCGTTAGATACATTCGACGAATTCGACGAGTATACTTGATGATACTCGACGAATTTTACTTAACTGTTTTTCCAACTTTTCAGATATTCTACCACAAGTACATATGATGAATTCGACGAGTGCTAGTAAGTATATACGACGAATTTGACGAGTATTAATGAGTATACTCGACGAATATCCCTTACAATACTCGACGAATTGTACTTGGGTAAAATTTTTGTTCTGAATTCAAGTTCTCTTCTTCCTTGATCCTCCTTATACACTTGGCATAGAAGTATACCCCAATAGAGAGATTACACGTGAGTCAACACATTGCCCTACACAATGAAGGATTACATTGTATAGTACTGTGTTTACTGACCCACTGTAACCTGACATTGGTGTGTACTTAGCAATGTAGATCTGCACGTACATACCTAAAACAAAACATCAAATACAGACTCACTTCATCTTAGCTTAACTGGACCCTTATTCAAATCAGGGTTATTGTGGATACAATACCCAAAAGCAACCGTCCACAATACGGGAGACAGTTGTTACCTCCTCCTCAAGTCTTCTCTCGGGTATGTCTGCCTCCACGTCAAGTGCTCCGGCTCGAAGCTCCAATGGAAGCCTTGCAATCACCTTCTTCCACCGTTAGATTACTTGGGGAGGCCGGAGAAGAGACGGGGTGAACCCCAATTATTCTCGGGCGAAAGTGGGAAAAACAGCGCTCTCATGCGAAGGATCTGACCTAAAATCACGTACAGTGTTTAATGAGACTGTTTGGAAAAAGCAATCGCACCTGCGTGCGTGCAGTAAACAGTAGAAGAGAAATTGGGCGCCCAGGCTACGCTCGCGCAATTGCACGTGCATGCACGCACGTGCGAAAATACCGCACGCGCAAATTCAAACTTTACCAAATCCCAGAAAACGAACCAAAATGATTGTGCGCGCACGTATGCACATGCAGAAATAACGCACGCGCGAATTCGGATTGACAATTAAGTTACGGTCAAGGGAACAGGAGAGACACTCACGTGCACCGTAAAGAGCACAGGCATGCGTGAGCAATTTTTGACATATGTTCCCTAGACACAAAAATCCACACCTGCAGAAAGACACGTCCACACAGTCCAGATATGCATATAATATAAAAATGAGCATTTTCCAAACACATCTAGCACGAAATAGGACGATTACACTGAAATTTAGGGTGAAAACATGTATGAAATGCACGCATCAGCGACTACGTCCTAAAGTATTCACGAGTATTCGCTCACTCTCTAAAGTTTTTGCAATGAAGTTGGATCCCAACCTCCATCCTTCCAGAGGATTTCCTTCAAACAATCACACGAACTCGTGACAGCTCCCGTTGTGCCGGCACGCTCTCTAATCTGTCACATCATTATTAATTTGTAACGGCTACTTTTAATTTCATGTAGCCATTTTGGTACCCTGCCCTCCCTTCTCTGTATCTAAGAAGCTTCTATGTGCAGCCTGTCCGTCAAGCGGGGCCAGAGCAAGGTTGTCAGGATCGAGATCCTAGGTGGGATCGTTTTGAGGTTGGATCGGATCGGATCGTAGGATCGGATCGAGGATCGCAAGATCCTACAACATTCATAAATTAAGACTAAAAAAATAAAATTGAATATTGTATCATTAAATTACATGCTCAATTAACAAAAAAATTAATAACTTGAGTAGTATGTGAATAACTATATTAAAAAAATTTTGAATAACTAAATCAAAAAAATAATATCATACTAAGTTCAATTTCAGTTTCAGGTAAAACACTCAATATTTAGTAACAATAAAAATAAATCTGTACTGGAAGCGACTGAAGTAGCCGCCCTTGGCCTCCGTTTGCAATCGACAATCGACACTTGAGATACGATAAAGCCGCATGATATGAGCGATGGGGTATGAGGGCGGGATTGGGATAAGGTTAAACAATGGTTATGAGCGTTGGTCTGGTTGAATGGGGTCGGGATAGGGTTGTACATATTTCTAGTTACCTTTGCCCAAACCGGTAGAATCGGGTCAGGATCGCGATCCTAAAGATCCTAAGATCCAGATCGCGATCCCAGTCGTAGATGTACCGATTTAGATCCTAGGTAAGATCCGGATCGATTTACAAAATATGGATCGTAGGATCGTAAGATCACGATCCTACGATCTGAATCGCGATACTGATAACCATGGGCCAGAGTAATATAAATAAGGGTAAATAGTACTGCAATGGGACAATAAATCATCTCGAATCAAAGCCAAGCATGAGCGAGCATTCGATTTTCCTTGGATCAGCAAGAACAAACTAGCACATTATCACGCACGACTAAAATTTTACATTGTGCGAAGCTTGCTCTTGTTGACCCGAATTTTTCTCCTTCACCAAACTAATCACAAACCGAAGTATTCTCTCATCATACAGTCTCCTACCTTTTACAGAGTAATGACAACTTTTAGACGTAACGACGAAGTCCTTGATCTCAAGAACTCGCGTTAAGCAATTCCAATTGCAACCCCCTCCTACAAGATTTGATGTTTAATATTGTAATAAAAACATTATAAACAAAACAAGATGAGTGTTTTAAATCAAAAACACACCGCAAATCTTCATAAAAAGGATTTGTAGACATCAAAATCTAAAATTGAAAGTTTTGGAATGGGCAATACATCGCTGAATTCACGCGAATGGTACCAAATGCCGCTCTCATCACACCCAAGATAAACTCTAAAGCTACGACAACCTATTCTTCACGTCCAAGACAACGTGGCCCATGCGAATATGTATCAAATTTATATCAAGAGTACAAGGCTACATAGTTTTCTCATATAATAAACATTCTCATTACGACAGGAGAGAAGTGCAGTAACATTATTTCTTGACAGGAGATATTGTGCAAGTGATGCTTCGATGGCATGATTCTTGGCGGAAACTTTTCTGTAGATATGATGAAATTGTATTCACATGGTTGAACATATCATACTAGTTATGAAATAGAGCACGCGGTATCCCAATAAAGTATTTATCCTTGCCAAGTATTTGGAACTCTCATTAAAGATTTAAATCTAAGTCATTCCACATGTATCCACTTACTTGAAGGTACAATTAGGGCTTGTTTAGTTTCCTGATGTAAAAATCACATTTTAGAAAATGACAAAATATGTGTGGGCTAATTCAATGCTGATAAAACGCTGATTTTCAACTTGAGAAATCTCCTCAGAACTCCTGCATATGCATCATTTTATCAACATGAGAAATGAGTTGTGTTAAAGAAAAGATGTGTAAAAGCCCAAAATAAGGTCTATTTAGAGCCTACTTCATCTTTAGGATTTAGTCTCACATCTTAGGTTGGAACTTCTTCTCCTTTCTATTTTCCGATATAAGTGTATAAGTGTACAAACTCATCTTAAGAATGTAAGCATTTCGTTGAGAAATTAATAAAAATTATATTATTTCACAATTTCTCATGCTTTTTCAACATTGTATCAGAGCTAGGTTCCGATCCTAGGACCTGTGGGTTATGGGTCCACCACGCTTCCGCTGTGCGACTGTGTTTCAAACAAAAGACCTGGGAAAAATTCGATATTTTCTAGGTCTCAAGGTGGATCGGCGACCTGATGGGCTTGTTTTATCTCAAAGAAAGTATTGTCTTGACTTGTTCCATGATGCGGGCTACTCTGGATGTAAGTCTGCCGACACCCCCATGGATATCAATCGCAAGCTCTGCGCTCATGCCTCAGACTCTGATCTTCTCCTTCCGAACTCAGAGAATTATCGTTGGCTTGTGGGAAAGCTGATATATCTCATTGTTACAAGACATGATATAACATTTGATGTTGGAGTTATCAGTCGATTCATGCATGAGACACGAATCTCTCATCTTCAGTCTATTGAGTGTGTTCTTAGATACTTAAAGACTGCTCCCGGACAAGGATTTGTATACATGCCCTCTTTGTCTCTATTATCTCTAATTGCATATTCTGACTCTGATTATGTTGATTCATTGGATGATCGACATTCCACAAGTGGATACTATACTTATTTTGGATCACATCCCATTACCTAATGTTGAAGCTTGAAAAGACCGGGCAGTTTGATTCCTAAGCGCAACGGTCAGCTAGTCTCCTTGTTCTGGTAGTTTGGCTCAGCGGTCTGGAGGTTTGCCCCAGCAGCGGTCAGTTGGTTAGTCGCAGCAGCGACCTGCTAGTTTGTCGCAGCAGTGGTATGGTGATTAGCCGTGGCAGTAGTCAGGAGGTTAGCCGCATCAGCGGTCTGGGGGTTAACCAAAGTTGCGGTCAGGAGGTTAACCGCAGCTGCGGTCAGGAGGTTAGTTGCAGCAGCGGTCTGGAGACTTGCCGCAATTGCGGTCTGGCAACCTACAGTGGTGGTCTGATGGCTTTCTGTAGCAGCAGTGGTGGGAGTCCGCAACGCGGTCTGGTGGCAACCCGCAGTTGCGGTCTGACGGCTAGCAGCGGCGGTCTAACGGTCTTCATTGGCGGTTTGGCGGCTTACCTCTATTGTCGCTAGGTGATCAACTGCTTTGTACAGTGTTGCGGTTTGACAGTGTCAAACCGCATAAGCCACGCGGATTGTATTTAGTCCCACATCTCTTGTTGTATTCTCTCATCTCTCTCATTCTCTCTATATATAGGGGCATACCTATGTGTTGTTTATCTTTTTAGAGCAATAAAATTTCTCTTTATTTAGCTCTTTTTTATATGGTATCAGAGCTAACCGGTCATTTGCTCTTTTTTGCTCGCGGTTTGTTTTTCTAACCGCATCTGGTCTTCTTTCCGCGATCTCTTCCCGCGGTCTTCTTCCCGCCCTGCCCTCCTTTGCTTGCCACATTTCCTGTGACTTGTTCATTTGCTTTCTTTTCTGTTCGCGCGGTTACACTGGTGTTCGCGCATCCCTCTTTCTCCTAGACTCCTGCGGGTTGGTGTTTCTTCTCGCGCGGGATGTTTGCTCTACTCCCGCGGTCTCTTCCTTTTTTTCTCTACTCGCGCGGTTTGTTTCTCTTCTCGCGCGGGTTATCTTCTCTTCTCCTTTTTGGTGGCAGGTTCTCTTTGTCGGCCTTCTTTTTGTTGCATGTTGGTCCCGCGGTTTGTTCTGTTAAACCGTGTGGTTTGCTCTTGTTTTCTATGTCCACTCAATCTCCTTCTTCTTCTCTTGCTACTTTTAGTGTTGCTCAATTGGCTACTACAGGAAGTTGCTCATTGATTCTAGTGTTACTAATCATATGACGGGAAATTCTCGTCTTTTCTCTTCTCTTGACAAGAGTAGCCGGTTGCCTCTGGTACTTATTATGGATGGTTCTCCGTCTCCGGTTTGTGGGTCTGGCACGGTGCATGTTACTCATTCTCTTGAGCTTCTGGACACTCTTTATTTCCCGAATTTTTCGTGCAATCTTCTTTTTGTCACTGCCTTTTGCAAACAATTGAATTGTGAAGCTATTTTTACTGCATCTACTTCTGCTTTTCGGATTTCTCACTCCAAAGAGTTGATTGCTGCTGGGACTGAAAGAGGCAGCTTGTTCTACATTTATATTGCTTCTGTTTTTTCTGCCTCCTCTTCTTTACTTCAGTGGCATCTTCGACTTGGTCATCCTCCTCTCCGGATTCTGTATCAGCTTCCGCCTGATTTATCTCGCGGAGATTCTTCTCTTAATTGTGAGGCTTGTCAATTTGGCAAACATCACCGATCCACTTTTCCCGCCAAGCATGAACACAGTTATTCTCGTCCTTTTGACCTTGTTCATTTGAATGTTTGGGGACCTGCTCCCCTTCCGACTGTTGGTAAAGGTAGCTTGTATTTTGTTACCTTTATTGATGATTTCTCTCGGTATACGTGGTTGTATTTGTTACACGACCGCTCTGAATTTTTTTTTTTTACTGTGTTTTATAATGAGATTCGTACATGATTTGATACCCCTATTAAAATTCTTCGCACCGATAATACTAAGTAATATCTTAGTCATCAATTAACATCTTTTTGTTTGAATCATGTCATTGTCCATCAAACTACTTGTCCTTACACGTCTCAACAGAATGGCGTTGCTGAACGTAAGAATCGTCATCTTCTGAATGTGGCTCGTAGTCTTCTCACTTATATGGATGTTCCCAAGTCTTATTGGGGTCATGTTGTTCATCTCTCTTATTTTCTCATTAATCGAGTTCCGTCTTCGGTTCTAAATGGCAAAACACCATTTTTTGTCTTGTATCCTGATGCGACTCCGTTTCTTTTACCTCCTCGTGTCTTTAAATGCACAGCGTTTGTTCACTCTCCTTCTGGTCGTGGCAAACTCTCTCCTCGCTCTGTTAAGTGCATTTTTTTGGGTTATTGTCTAACACAGAAAGGATATAGGTGTTTTGATCATGTTCTCCGGAGACAGTATGTTTTTGCAGATGTCACTTTTTTTGAGGATGTTACGTTCTTTTCTCCTCCCTCTATTCTCCCTTCTTCTAATGATTTTGCTTCTTTTCCTCTTGTGTCGGCACCTCTTCCAGAGCCTACACTTCTTCCTTCTCCTTATGTTTCTGATTCTCCTCCTGTCTCTGATTCTTCCACTAAGCCGCTGCCAACAACTCCTGGGCCAGTAGTCTCTCCTTCGGATGGAACTGATACAGTAGACAGCACAGATCTTGATCTTCTGATTGCTCTTCGGAAAGGTGTTCAATCATGCACACAACATCCTCTTCGGGATGTGGTCTCTTATGCGCAGCTATCTCCTTCGTCTAAAAGTCTTGCTCTTGCTCTATCGGCGAATGTTCTTCCCACCTTTTATCAAGATGCTCTTATTATTCCTCATTGGAAAGCTGTTATGGATGAAGACATGGAAACTCTCACTGAACGGGATACTTGGACTCTTGTTTCAACCCCTCCAGGAGCTAATGTGGTTGGCTGTCGCTGGGTCTTTGTCATCAAATTTCTTCTTGATGGTACTATTGATCGTTACAAGGCTCGGCTTATTGCCAAAGGGTTTACGTAAACCTATGGTGTGGATTTCTTTGATATTTTCTCTCTTGTTGTTAGGATTACTACAATCCACGTTCTTTTTTTTGTATCTGTCAACAGAGACTGAGAAATGTCTCATTTGGATGTGAAGAATGCATTTCTTTATGGCAATTTGCAGGAAACAGTCTATATGGAGCAACGTTCGGGGTATGTTGCTCAGAAGAAGTCTCGGGTCTGTAAACTGCAGAAGGTGATCTATGGTCTTAAGCAAAGTCTCAGGGCTTCGTTTGACAAGTTCAACGAAGTTATTTCTATTATTGGGTTTGCTCGGAGTACTGCAGATCATTATTTGTTCATCCACAAAACCTCGATTGGTCTTGTTATTCTTGCGGTTTATGCGCAGTGGCATTCTTCTTACAGGGGATGATAGAAAGGGTGTGGATATGACAAAGAAACATCTGCTTCAGCATTTTGTTACCAAAGGATATGGGGTCTCCTAAATACTTTCAGGGAATTGAGATATTTCAAAAACCTGGTTCCATAGTTCTTTCACAGCGAAAGTATGTTTTGGATCTCTTAAAATAGACAGGTCTCCTTGGGGCTAAACCTGTTCGATCTCCAATGCCTGTTGGAGATGACAAGTGTTGGAGTGAGGACTCACCTCTTCTTGAAGATATCACTAGATACAAACTGCTTGTGGCGAAACTCATTTATCTGATAGTCACAAGACCGGATATTTATTATGCAGTGGGAAGAGTGAGTCGGTTTATGAAAACTCCTAAGGAGTGTCATCTACAGTCGGATGTAAAGATTCTAGAGTATGTGAAAGGTGCTCCAGGGAAAGGACTTCTATTTCAGAAATGGGACATTTGAAGGTTGAGGCATACTCTGATGTTAGCTATGCAGATGATAAGGAAGATAGGAAGTCTACTTCTGGGTTCTGTACCTTTATTGGAGGAAATTTGGTCAGCTGGAAGAGCAATAAACATACTGTAGTTTCCAGGTAAAGTGCAGAAGCCGAGTATAGAAGTATGACTCTAACTGCTTGTGAGCTGAAGCGGTTACAGACTCTTATGCTGGATTTAGGAGAGATTTATGATCATCATCTGTCAATGTTGTGTGATAATAAGTCATTCATATATATTTCAAAGAATCCAGTCTTTCATGAGAGGACGAAGCATATCGAAGTGGATTGTCACTTCATCAGAGAGGAGATTTTGAAGAATCAAATTTGCACACCGTTTGTTACCTCAGGGAGAGAACTAGCTGATTTCTTCACCAAACCAGTTACTATTTTTGGGGAGGTTTGTAGCAAGCTGGGCATGGTTGACATATATGCTCCAGCTTGAGGGGAAGTGTTGAAGCTTGAAGAGACCGGGCGGTTTGATTCCTAACCGCAGCGGTCAGCTAGTCTCCTTGTTCTGGCGATTTGGCTCAGCGGTCTGGAGGTTTGCCCCAGCAGCGATAAGTTGGTTAGCCACAGCAGCGGCCTATTGGTTTGTCGCAGCAGTGGTATGGTGATTAGCCGTGGCAGTAGTCAGGAGGTTAGCCGCATCAGCGGTCTGGGGGTTAACCGCAGCTGCGGTCTGGGGGTTAACCGCAGCTGCGGTCAGGAGGTTAGCCGCAGCAGCGGTCTGGAGACTTGTCGCAGCAGCGGTCTGGGTGTTAACCGCAGCTGCGGTCTGGCAACCTACAATGACGGTCTGATAGCTTTCCGTAGCAGCAGTGGTGGGAGTCAGCAACTGCGGTCTGGTGGCAACCCGCAGTTGCGGTCTGACGGCTAGCAGCAGCGGTCTAGCGATCTTCAGTGGCGGTTTGGCGTCTTACCTCTACTGCCGCTAGGTGATCAACTGCTTTGTACAGTGTTGCGGTTTGACAGTGTCAAACCGCATATGCCGTGTGGATTGTATTTAGTCACATATCTCTTGTTGTATTCTCTCATCTCCCTCATTCTCTATATATAAGGGGGCATACCTATATATTGTTTATCTTTTTGGAGCAATAAAATTTGTCTTTATTTAGCTCTTTTTTACACCTAACGCGGCAAGAAATAATCTATAGTTGCTCGCTCATCTGCTGAAACCGAGTATCGTTTAATGACAGTTGTTGTGTCTGAGCATACATGACTTGAATGTCTCCTAAGTGATTTAGGAGTCAAGCTTTCCTCGCCGGCCACTCTATTTTGCGACAGTCAAATTGTCATACACATAGTCAAGAATCATGTTTTCCATAAACGGACTAAACACATTGAAGTTGATTGTTATTTCATTTGGGAGAAGGTTCAATTAAAGAAATAGAATTACAGCATATTCCTACTGTTTGGCAAGTTGTTGATATTCTCACCAAGATCTTACCTCGTCTGCTATACTATCAGTTTTTTCCAAGCTGGATACTTACGATTTGTATGCTCCAGCTTGCGGGGGAGTGTTGAAGAAAAGATGTTCAAAAGCTCAATATAAGGCTCATTTAGAGTCTACTTCATCTTTAGGATTTAGTGTCACATCTTAGGTTGAAACTTCTTCTCCTCTCTCTTTTCCTATATAAGTGTTTAAGTGTACAAACTCATCTTAAGAATGTAAACATTTATTTGAGAAATTAATAAAATTTATTTTATTTCTCAATTTATCGTGTTTTTTCTACAAGTTGAAAAAAAATCACCATTTTAGAGACGCTTTGTTTATATAGGCAATCAAATATGTACTTTGAAGAGTCGAATTTTCTCAATAGCTTCAGTCATGTATAGGTTCATAAGCATTAGTTGGGAGAAATGAAAATTTTGGGTTTCTACTGTTCACATATACTTACAGTTTAATTAAAGAGATGTATTGGACTAGTGTATACCTGCTGACGACAAAATAAACAGAGTCAGGCTTTGCTTGGATAGCTGTTTTGGTGAATCCCAACTTATCTGCAGGCCAGAGTTCATCACCAAAGAAACTGCTGGTGTATACGACCTGGTCTCCAGACTTTAGTCCAGCCTTTGCTGCATTTCCACCACTCTCAACTGCCTGAAGAAATATGAAATCATATTACTCCCAAATACAACTATTCCACTAAAAAAACAGAGATTAGACACCCTTCTTTCAGCTATGATGTGTGTGTGTGTTGGAGGGAGGGGGGATGGGGGGGACTCAAAAAACCTTTTAAGATATTTAGTTGAATTTCTGAAGCCCGGGCTATTAGTTATTTAACTAGCCTGTGGTATCTGTCATAAAAAATCAAAGGTTCCATAGCCTTCATTGGCAAAGAACTCCCCAATTTTATGATTTCTAGACCAATTCTTAATCATTTAATAGAATTTGTGAAGACTGGAATCCTGAAAAATTTTACAACTACTGATCCACAACATAATAAAAGTTTCAAAACCTTCAACGAACTGTGAAGAGGGACTCCCTTAATTTAGAGTTTTTGAAGTAATTAGAGAATTTTCAAAAAAATAAGATTCAACCGGTTTTCCTGGTGGAATTTTAATTCTCTGGGTTAACCAAGAGTCTGTAAGGTCAACCACAAATACGAACAAATTTGTATAAAACAATATTCATGGACTCCATTGACATGTATATGCAACAACATATCAACAACACGAACAAGAACACATGAAATTACACAACTGGAATGAAAATACAAAACCACGAAGATTACTCGAGCCTAACTTCTGAGGAATGGTTCCCACCTGAAGTCTCACTCAAAGGGAGAGATCCCAAAACCTAAGAGATGCAAAAAATATCATAAGACACTCTAGTCACTCCCTTATATAGAGTAAGATCTATTTAAAATATTACAATAATGCCCCTGTAAAGTAAAAATACATAGATTACTAAAATAAAAGATGCTTAAGGGTGTCATCACTGCATGAGCTTATCAATACATCCCGCCTGAAAATCGGAATTATCCCCAAGGTCGAATCACTAAGGATTTGGTATGTAAACATCATTGAGCTCCGATAGTCTTCATTTGTGGACGGTGCCATGTGAACCGTCATGATCTTGAGCTGTTTGAATGGATGCCCTGTGCTTGATTTGTTGTTGCGCCTTAGGGGCAATTTCACTGGAAACTAGTTTAAGAGCCTTACATAGCACTGCCCAGCAATAAAATCTCCTTGGCACTGCCCGCTGGTGTTCATTGTCCTCAGGTGACCTACTCAAGTGGCAGAACCATGTAGACTGCCAGGACAATCAAGCATGGAACTGTGCAATCAGAACTAATATCATGTGATCTTGGCAGCTTGTTGAGGATTAGAGGTGTTATGTCCTAATGGAATGTAAAAGATCTCCATGATACTGCCCAAAAATTAAAAGACGGTCGTGTCCCCAAGGCCGGGTGACGCGAAAAGAGGGTTGTAGGGCCCAAAAAAGAATGAAGTAGATTGTTTTATCTAGATCCTTAATCATTTTTGCCGAGTAAAGATGATGAGTTAGTATTGCACAAGGTGGCAAAGGTGATAAGGTGTGTCGTGGATGTCGTGGAAAGAGAAGTGGCGATTTGCGTGGTTGTGATCATGTGAGAAATTAGGGTGCTGGACATCAAGGCTGAAAAAACAAATGGGAGGATGGAAATGTGAAAATATAAGCTAATTACATTGTGGGGCCTCTTGAGGATTGAGAGGTGGGGATAATTAGCAAGGGAAAATATAACAAAAAAATTGGCGTGGACTGGAGGTAACAATGAGCAAGGTGCGTGAAATAATGAGAGGACGATGATTCTGGGTGGAATAGACATGGGCAAAATAGTAGAAGTTGTTGCCTTGCTAGTCGACTTGTAGTGTAGTTGTTGGTGCAAAAAATGCAACCAAGTTCATGTCGCTTGAACTGAAGGGTATGGGGTAACTGTTGAGCGGACGGTTACTCTAGGTCACAAATGAACACATGGGAGAGGGGGTGTCACATAAGGCTACACAAGACTTCCCGCAATTGCAACTCTTTATTGCAGGTGATTTTATTGATTGAATGCTCATATTACATCAAGTTCGAATTACATCCAGTTACATGTAGAAAAAAGTAAAAAACAACTTGTTTACGGAGAGCTCACAGTCACAAAGGAGAGGTCGCCCAAACTGCTTCTTGCGGCCACAAAGAAGTGTTCCCACACACTCTTACATATAGCTCGCCCGAACTTGTATCTAGAGTGTTGCTCCTTATCCCCCCCCCAGCCCTACCTTCTGCTCAAGATTTGGACCATATTTATAGAAAATGAGAGATGCACAGACGAGCAAGCTCAAGAATCACGGACTCCTGGACGGGAGGTCGAGCGGCCTCGAGAGGTCATTGACAAGAGTCCGCGAGCACTCTCGTAGGGGAGGTCTCGTGACCACGGAGGAAACCGGCACGAATCTGCAAGCACTCCCGGAGGGGAGGTCTCACGACTCTGACAGACACTAACATTAATCCGCGAGCACTATCGAAGGGGAGATTTCGCAGCCTAGGAGGACACCGGCAGGAGCCCGTGAGAACTTCCGAAGGGGAGGTCTCACGGCGTCGGCGAACGCCAGCATGAGTCTGCGATCACTCCCGGAGGGGAGGTCTCGTGGTCTCGACGGACACCGACATGAGTACACAAGCACTCCCAAAGGAGAGGTCTCTTGACCACGGAGGACGTCGTCACGAGTCGCGAGCACTCCCGGAGGAGAGGTATTGCGGCCTCGGTGGACATCAGCACGAGTCCGCAAGCACTCCATGAGGGGAGGCCTCGCGGCCTCAACGGACACCGGCACGAGTCCGGAATCATTCCCAGAGGAAAGGTCTCGCGGCCTAGGAGGAATCCGGCACGAGTCCGCAAGTAATCCTGGAGGAGAGGTCTCACTGCCTCGATGGACAATGGCCCGCGAGCACTCACGGAGTCGAGGTTTTGTGGCCTCGGCGGACATCAACACGAACCCACGAGCACTCCAGGAGGAAAGGTCTCGCGTCCTCGGCAAACAACGGCACGAGTCCACAAACACTCCAAGAGAAAGTCTCACGGCCTCGGCGAACGCCGCCGCGAGTCCGCGAGCACTTCCAGAGGGGAGGTCTCGTGGCTTCGGTAGACACTGGCATGAATCTGCGAGCACTCCCAGAGGAGAGCTCTTGGGGCCTAGACAGACACCGGAACAAGTCCGCGGACACTCTCGCAGGAGAGGTCTCGCAGCCTCGGCAGACACTGGCATGAGTCCGCGAGCTGTCCTGTCACGACCCGTCTAAACAAAAGTCAGAGTGCGATTTGGGGTGTGTCATGATGTCACAGGCATGGGAGGAAAGAAAATTCATGCATGTTAGGCGGGAGCAGAGATATTGATAATAAGCTTTAAAATAATTACTTTTGATGGAAAATAGTTGTTTTATTATGCGGAGCTTTAAAATATGGCAGTGAAAAATATATGCACATGTATTTTATTAAAACTCATGATACAAGTTCGGATACAAATTTATACAATGACCATCTCAGACGAATGAACATGCAAATAATGTTAAATTCAAGTACATATAATATCTAGCCTAGCAGCTGTTCATGATAATTGAGAAAATGGCAGATTATAATTATTACATAAAAGAAATATCCGACAGTAAATAAAATGAAACATAAACATAGAACCTAACATGGCAAGAAGATAAACTCTAGAAGCAGGAGCCTGACGCAGATCGGGCTCGAGTAGCAGGCGGCACAGGAACGAACGCTAAGGAAAATTACAAAACAAGAAGGAAAAGTCTCAGAATATTGAAATAAACAGAAACAAAGTAAAATAAAGTACGAGCGGGGGAAACACAAATATTTGTATACCAATTTTTATGAAGCAAAGCTAAAAATATAGGCATACAAGTAAGACAAGCAGAAATTAATTAAAATTATTAGACTACTTCGGAGTATAGCATAGATTCGATCACGTAATGACATAAGCTGTAATTAGTTAAGTGTTTCTATTTGATGCACATAATTCTAATATAAGTTTATATGCAAAGCTTATAAAAATATTGGTATTTGCTATGAGTCTATGACCATTCATTGGTTCTCAGTAAGTCAAGTGCAAACTCGAGTCAAAGAGGCACATCAATTGTAACAACCGTAAAATAACGCGAAAATAAAATTAAATTTCAGGATCGGATCGCGAATGTTTTTGATCGAGGCAGAGTCTGGTCGAGGTATGAATTCTGTAAAATTTAAACCTTGAACGTCAATTAGTGGATTTAATTTTGTAGCCTTTGTGTTGTGATTGTCATATTTTAAATTATTTAGCACGAGGGCGTAACGTTTAAAGTTTTCTAAGTATTAAGAAAATGGCACTGTTGTAATAATGGTGATCTCAAATGTTCTTTTTATTTATTTTCCTAAGGAAGTGACGGTTCATTTCGTCCCCCCTCTCTCACCCGGCAGTTACCAAAACCAAATCTTGCGGCCTGATACTTTTTAACAGTGGAGGTAGAAATCGATCCCTAATTCTATCCTTCAGCCCTTCCAGCGCTCACCCTCGACAGCGTCGTCGCCCTCTTCGCAGACGATTTCTGCGGGTTTCCTTCTCCGGTTTCAGTAACTGTGCTCATCCCATCGCCGGAGACTTCTGTCTTTCTTACGTGCAGGGTCAGGGAGCGATACCGTCCTCGCTAGGTTGTCTGGTAGTGCCGACTGCCTTTCTGGGACTCTTGTTTTGAGTTGGTGAGTTCCGATAGTTGTTTTAGCACAGTGTTATCAGCCTCTAAACATCTCCCCACTGCAGCGCTGGGAGAATGTCCACCTCTTCAGTTGGCTCCTGATTCTCAGAAAATTTCCCCGGCCTCATTGGTGACAGATTTAGAAACTGAAGGACCCATTCCTTGCCTCGACGGCCTATAGAGGAGGAATCCTTTGGGTTCTGACCGAATCTATTCTCCACCAGAAATCTCTTTAGGTTTTGATGTTTTCCTTTAAATTCATCAGTGCGTACTATTAAGTTGTTAATGTTCAGAGATCATGTGTAAGCCCTAATTTATTAGTAGATCTCTTTTGGAGTCATTAAAATCGAGAACCCCCATTCTAGGCGTATCTAGTACCATTTCAGAAATCTTTTTCTCCACTATTAGATAAGTGGTAAGATCCTTGTTTTCACATTGAAGCAGCTTGCCTTTTTGGAAAATTAAATACATGCTTTGTTTTTTTCGGTTGTTGAACAACTAGTTAGGGCTTCAAAGTAATATTTTTAAGGAAGTTATGTCGTCGCACCAAGTGTATGAATGTCGCAATACCGCTGTAAGAAACCTTTATTCTTTCTAGATAGATATATCAGATAGCAAGCTTAGTAATGTTTATTATAATTCAGTAAAATTAATATGTTATATGAAACCATTATTATCATTAGAGGTTTGTAGTGCAATTATTACACTGCTAACATATGTTGTAGGTAATTAATTTCTAACACATCACAAACAGTTAGACCATACGAACAATGTAATCACTCGTGTAGATTTACGAGCAGGAAATTTTAAAGTCAGGAACGTGGTTTCTAGTTGTTTAAACAATGTAGTGAATTTCCTTGATCACGCATATTTGTTCGCAAGCAGAATAGCACTAGATAGAAATTGTTTTGTAGGAACGGTTGAGATCTTCTCCCGTGTTTGATAGAGGCGCACTATCTTTCTCATGGGTTGTAGAGTACCTTATGAGGCTCAATGGTTGGGAGGTGTTATCCCGTTTTAGAAGATCAGTAGATTCGAGTCTGTGTCTGTATGACACTACAACACTGGAGTTCGTTAGTAGGACTCAGATTGTTAAACTAGTGATGTGCGATAGAAGCTACTCTGCCTAGAACTTTGTCGAAAAACAACCATAAGTGAATTTAGAACTCAAGTTTAGACCAAACTCTAGAAACTCTTAGTTAACCATATTTTTTTTCGGACCTTGAGTAAACTTCGTACATTATGAGTACTTAAAACAGTCATTTATCTTGCTAGTTTTATTTGAGAAAATCATGCTTAGTACACTAGCCTACAGTTTTTCTATAACACAATCTATTTTCAAAGCATTGCATATTTTCCTTCAAAACAAATTTAGTGTCACTAGGAGGAATAATTTTTTTTACTCTCCCGTTGGGCTGACCCGTTTTTGGGCATGTTTTTACATGGGACCCCGGTGGGAAGTTGCGCTTAGGATGAGCGTTTATTGTGGATTTCATCTCGTAGTTGGTTTCCTTTCAGTTATTCCATTTCAGTACTTCGTTACTTAGTTCATAACCTTGATGTAATATTAATGTCTAAGATTTTCTTGTACCAGACTTGTTGTAAAAAGTTCAGATATGCAGTTATTTGTTTTCTATTCTATTTTAGTGTCTCTATGAAATCACCAGGATGAGGTACACTTTTAACTTTAGTTACATATTCAACTTCCGCTGTAACTTTACTTTTCAGCATTTTTTGTTCTTTTTACTTGCTATATACTAGTTTTAATACCGTTTCTTGGTTTTCTTCATATCGCTGACCCGCTCGGACGGCTGAATTGTTATTAAACTGGGATGGAGTGTTACAAATTAGTATCAGAGAGAGTATTAGGATCTCATGACTTAGAAAATTCACAGAGTCATAGGATTTCGTCTCAATTACTCATTTGACGATAGTGTCATCGAGTTTTATCTAATTCTCAGTTGTGCATGCGTTTAAGTTTGCCCTTCTTAGTAGATCATGTATTGTATTTCTCTCAGGAATAAATAATTCATTTCCTCACGTGTTATAGGTACCGCGTACTAGTGAGGCCGGCGAGCCTTCTCGCCAGAATACTACACCTGAGATAGCTATGGATGATAATAGTTCCCCAGCAGCGCCTCCAGCACCTGCAGCACCACCAGTGCCAGATCCAGCAGATATGGCCGCCATTATTGCTAGAGCGGTGGTCTTAGCTATGGTGGAATTCAGAAATGCATTGCCTGCTACAGATCCAGCCGCACTTCCAGTGCAAGCTGCAGGGGATTTAGGGTTGGAGGGCAATCTGAGGAACCTCCGCGATCTTCACCCCTCCAACTACACTGGAGAAGAGACTCCAACGGAGACTGATGATTGGTTGATTAAGACCCGTGAACTGCTTGAGGTGATGGACAAGAAGGTTCCGTTAGCGTGTTTTCTCCTACAAGGAGAGACCCATGCATGGTGGACCAGAAAATTGGTGGACGACCCCGCTCGTAAGTGCTTTAGTGTAACATTTGTCTTTACCTACATTTCCTTATTCTTTTAGCATAATGGTTTATGTTTACCCATGTTTTCAGATCGTGTCGCAGACATGTTCACCTAGAATGACTTCTCGTCAGCGCTAGCTAGCTGGTTTGTTCCCCCGTCCGAGCGTCACAGTATCAAGGAGAAGTACCTTAAGCTGATCCAAGGAGACAAGACAGTGGTGATTTATGAATGAGAGCTGACCCATCTTTCTCGTTATGCGGGCGCGATGCAGGGAGATGAGAACGAGAAGTGCAACCGTTTTGTAGACAGTTTGCATGATTCGCTGAGGCAACCGTTAATGACAATGGTCAATGCAGATTATAAGAGTTTAGTGGACACTGCCAGAAAGTTAGAAGCTAGCAAAAAGTACAAAAGCGCAACAGTTTCTGTTCGAAGCGACCTCAGGATGCGCCTCAGCAGCAACATAACAAGAATAGTCAGGGTAGAAACTGGAACAAGAAGCAGAGTTCAAGAGCCCAGAAAAGTGATCAGACTGGGACCAGGATCAAGGATTACCCCCTTTGCCCGAAGTGTTATCGACATCATCTAGGAGAGTGTTTGGATACCGCAGGGGTAAGTTACAAATGTCAGCAACAAGGACCCATAGCCCGTTACTGTCAGAAAACTTCCGAGAATCGGGTAATTTAGTTTAAGTGTTTGATTAGTATTTATGTACCCCCTTTCTTTGTCTTAGTATGTTTTATCGTAACCCTCTCTTGTAGTCGAAATTTGAGGTTGGTGTCCCGAGTAAAGCCGACAAAGAAAAAGCACCAATGGGTGCTGACACGAGATTAGCTCTGAGACGTGGACCAGTGCAGCCTAGAGCTTATGGCCTTGGCCAACAGGAAGCCAAGGAGCAGGAGTATGTGGTGACAGGTATGTGTTAGTATGACTGTCTTATAAAAATTTTATTAAATCCTCCTTAGTGACACTGTAAATTTCCATGTTTAATCATTCTGTTACGCCCCCGGACGAAGCACGGTTATTTGGGTGTCAGTACACGAGACGGCGAGAGAGATGCGGAGGCGACAACGGGGCTGAACCCACTCTTTGAAGAACCGGCCCTCGGGGGCTGAACCAACCCGGTTCATCCCCAATTGGGGCCGGCCGGCCCCCTTTGCTAGTCGGCCTTGGGTCCGGGTATAAATATACCTGGAACCCCCTTTTTGAGGCAAGAAAGAATATTTCAGGTTTCCCTCTTCTCTACCCTCCTTAACCCTAATTTTCAAATCTTCTCTAGAATTCTATCTCCCTCCCCCTTCTTCTCCTAACAATTGGTATCAGAGTCTCTTTTCTCCACCATGGTGACCACTCGGACGCAAGAGGAAATCGGTCGCTTGTAAACACTAGAGAAAAATCTCGTAGGATTGACGGATTCGGTGGCCGCAACGAGGAAAACGTGAAAACTTCCACCCAAAGGCGCAAGCGGAGGTGGCTCTGGTGGGGTCAGTACAGCGAGTTTCAGCTTCGGTGGGGGTGGCTCGGGCGATTTGGGCGCTAGAGGTGGTGGGTGGCCGGTTCCCCCATATGGAGGAGGGGAGGGTCTGCTACCTCATCCGGCAAGGGGAGGCATGCAGTGGGGAGGTGCTCCGACGGCCAGGCCGTTTCGCAAGGCTTCCCGGGCATGCCTTTCGCACACGAAGAACCAAGGAGGCCGTCGGGATATGGACAAGAGGCGAGATGGCGTGGACAGGTCAGCCAGCGGCTGTACATGCCGCCAAAGCTGACACACATGAATTTTTTGAAGTTCCATGGCGGCGAAGCTTTGGAGTGGTTGCCGAAGGCAAAACTGTTCTTCAATTATCAGGAGGTTCCCGAAGGCCAGTGGGTACAGTTAGCATCGTTTCATCTGAAAGATGATGTTTTCCAGTGGGTGCAGTGGTTTCTGGGGGGCAAGGATTATGTGCCCTGGACGGACTTTGTGGACGGATTTACCGCTCGCTTTGGGCCGTTGGAGTACGAGGACTTTAAAGCACTTCTGCAGAAGCTTCGTCAGAAGGGTACCGTGATGGAGTACCGTACTGAGTTTGAGAAGTTGGCGAACCGAGTACAGTGGGAAGAAAAGACACTGCTCAGTTGCTTTGTGTCGGGTCTCAAGGACTATTTGTGGGATGAGATACAGTCCTACATGCCCCACAGCTTAAACCATGCGATAATTCTTGCTCGGATACAGGAAGAACGTTACAACAGGCAACGTACCCGCAGCACAGCACGTACTACGACCACTACCACCATGGTTGTGGTCAGGAAAGAACCACAAGGTCCAAGCAAGCTGGTTGTCACTCGGCTGACTTGGGCGGAACTGCAAGCGCGGAAGGACAAAGGGTTGTGTTTCAACTGTGACGAGAAGTTCGTTCCTGGGCACAAATGTCAGAAAGTTCAGGTGTTCATGCTACATGAGGACGGGGAAGAGGAGCTGGTCGAGGGTCCTGAGCCGGAGCTGACAGAGGAGTTGGCAGTGACCGAGTTCGGGGTTTCACTACAGGCGATGGAGGGTTGCACGGCCCCCCTCACTATGTGCATGGCAGGCAGGATCCGGAGGGAAAATGTGACGATTCTGATTGACAGCGGGAGTACCCACAATTTCTTCCACCCTGAGATGGCGCGCAGACTGGGACATGTGGTGGATCAAGGGGCGTCCTTTCAGGTTATGGTGGCCGATGGTAGCAAGCTGCAGTGTGGAGTATTGAGTCAGGTGGAGCTCAACATACAGGGGTACATGGGACGAACCGATGTTTACCTTCTTCCGATCAAAGGTTCCAATATGGTGTTGGGAGTGCATTGGCTGCGCCAGCTTCGGCGAGTCACTTTTGACTGGGATCACATGACCATGGAGTTCTCACAACACGGGAAGCAGTTCTGTTTGAAGGGCATCAAAGCGTCTCTGATTAAGGAGTTATCTATTCGAAGTCTTCAGCGGCTTGACGAGGAAGGGAGTGTGATGGTAGTGTTGTTGGGAATAAGGGCGGGCGACACGGGGGCATTTGAGGTACCCGTTCAGATGCAGTCTCTTCTCGATCGATATGCTGACATATTTCAGGAGCCCCCTACTCTTCCACCACTGCGTTTTTGGGACCATCAGATCGTGCTTAAGGGGGGAGCGGAGCCTACCAACGTTCGGACATACAGATATCCTTACATGCAGAAGGCTGAGATCGAGCGCAGTGTCCGGGAAATGTTAGTTGCAGGGATCATCTGCCCCAGTACGAGTTCTTTCTCCGCTCCGATCATCTTGGTTAAAAAGAAGGATGGTTTGTGCCGGTTCTGTGTGGACTGCTGCGCACTGAACAGTGTTACCGTGAAGGATAAGTTCCCCATTCCTTTGATTGAAGAGTTGTTGGATGAACTACATGGCGCACAGTGGTTCACCAAGCTGGATTTGCGATCCGGCTATTATCAGATCCTGATGCAGGAAGAAGATATCCACAAAACGGCCTTCCGAACACACGACGGTCACTACGAGTTCCTAGTGATGGCCAACGGCTTGACCGGGGGGCCGTCCACTTTTCAGGTCAACATGAACGAGATCTTTCGGGAGCTCTTACGGCACTTTGTGCTGATCTTTTTTGATGACATTCTCATCTACAGCGCCAGTTGGGAGGAGAACTTGGCCCATGTCGAAGAAGTCTTTTCTATTCTCCACAAAAACCAGCTTTATGTCAAACGATCCAAGTGTTCCTTTGGTCAGGAGGAGGTGGAGTACTTGGGGCATCTCATTTCAGGTCAAGGCGTCAAGGCTGACCTCCAGAAGATTGAAAGTATGCTTGCCTGGCCGCGACCGCAGACTATTCGGGCAATGCAGGGCATCTTAGGCCTTACGGGCTACTATCGTCGCTTTGTGAGAGACTATGGCAAGATTGTCAGGCCTCTTACCCAGTTGCTGCAGAAAGACGCCTTCCTCTGGCAGGAGGAGGCTGAGGAGGCCTTCCAGGCACTCAAGAAAGCGATGACGACAACACCGGTCCTTGCACTTCCAGATTTCAACAAGGAATTTGTCGTGGAGACTGATGCTTCCGGAGTAGGGCTTGGGGATGTGCTGATGCAGGAAGGGCGACCCATAGCCTTCTACAGCAAGGTGTTAGCTCCCCGGACGTTGGGGTTGTCCACGTATGAGAAGGAGATGTTAGCGGTGATTCATGTTGTGGCGTTGTGGCGGCCTTACCTCTTGGGAAGACACTTCAAGATCCGGACGGATCATCAAAGTCTCAAACACTTCTTGGAGCAGCGGGTCTCTTCACCTCTCCAACAGAAGTGGGTTACCAAGCTTCTGGGCTATGATTACGAGATTGTCTACCGGCAAGGAAAGGACAACCGGGTTCCTGATGCATTGTCCCGCTTGCCTGAGGGTGCCCTTGCCCAGATTTCTACTCCATTGTTAGATTCCATTTATGAGATCCAGGAGGAGGTGCAGCGTGATCGCGAGTTGCAGACTATTGTCGAGGATCTGCGTCAGGCGCGTGTGACAGTTCCAGGTTACCATCTCCAGAATGACAGGCATTACTATCGGGGTCGCGTGGTCATTCCCTCACAGTCTGCGTGGCAGACGGTCATGATGCATGAGTTCCATTCGTCACCAACGGGGGGTCACGCAGGTGTTCTCCGCACTCTTCAGCGCGCACGGGCCAATGTGTTTTGGAAAGGGATGCGTCGGGATATTCAGTTATTTGTTCAGCAGTGTGACACTTGCCAGCGGCAGAAATATGAGACCAATTCTCCAGCCGGGTTACTTACACCCTTGGAGATTCCGCACCAAATTTGGGATACTGTTTCCATGGATTTCATTGATGGTCTGCCCAAGTCCAAAGGCAAGTCCGTCATTTTGGTGGTGGTCGATAAGTTGTCCAAATACGGACATTTCCTCGCCCTGAGCCATCCGTACACCGGCGAATCTGTCACCGCTATTTTTGCCCGCGAGGTTGTCCGCCTTCATGGCATACCTCGGGCAATCATTTCGGATCGTGATTCAACGTTCGTTGGCAACTTTTGGAAGGAGTTGTTTCGTTTACAAGGGACCTCTTTACGTTTCAGCACGGCCCACCATCCACAGACAGATGGCCAGACAGAGGTACTCATAGCGGCGTGGAGACATACCTCCGCTGCTTCGTTATGGATGAGCCGCGCACTTGGACGAGTTGGTTGCATTGGGCTGAGTAGTGTTACAACACTTCTTACCATTCGTCCAGCAAGCTAACCTCTTTTGAGGTCGTGTACGGTCGTCCTCCTCCTTCACTGAGCAGTTATAAGCCGGGTATTACGGCGTTATCCGCGGTTGACCGTGCACTCCGTGATCGTGACCGCACACTCGCCACTTTGCGCGAGAATCTCCGGACAGCGCAGGATCGTATGAAGGCACAGGCTGACAAGCATCGGACGGATCGAGAGTTTCAGGTGGGGGAAGAGGTCTTTCTCAAGCTCCGCCCCAACCGACAGTTGTCTGTGACACAGCGGACGAACCAGAAGCTGGCACACCGTTACTATGGTCCCTTCCGGATCACCCGACGGGTTGGGCCGGTTGCTTATACGTTAGCATTGCCCGAAGGATCGCGGATACATCCGACTTTTCATATCTCCTTGTTAAAGCAGAAAATCGGCGACACTATTCAGCCCAGTCTCCTCTTGCCTGAGACTACCAGTGCGGGCGAGCTACGCCCGGTCCCTGAAGACATTTTGTTGATCAAGTGGAAGCGCCGAGGCACGGCGTACTGTCCTAAGTTACTAGTCAAGTGGAAGAATCTAACAGAAGAGCACAACACCTGGGTCGACTTATTGGAGTTTCGGGAGCTCTGCCCCGATTACCACCTTGAGAACAAGCTGGTTCTCGATGGGGAAGGGAATGTTACGCCCCCGGACGAAGCCCGGCTATTTGGGCATCAGTACACGAGACGGCGGGAGAAATCCGGAGGCGACAACGGGGCTGAACCAACGGGTTCAGCCCCCACTCTTTGAAGAACCAGCCCTCGGGGGCTGAACCAACCCGGTTCAACCCCCATTGTGGCCGGCCGGCCTTGGGTCCGGGTATAAATATACCCGGAACCCCCCTTTTTGAGGCAAGCAAGAATATTTCATGTTTTCCCTCTTCTCTACCCTCCTTAACCCTAATTTTCAAATCTTCTCTAGAATTCTATCTCCCTCCCCCTTCTTCTCCTAACACATTCTTATAGGTATTCTTTTGATATATAATGTACCCTCCAAGATTCTCTTTGACAAGGGCGTTTCATACTCGTTCATAGCAGAATCTTTAGTACATAGGCTGGGATAGAAGTCTGTCCAGAGAAATTACCCTTAGAGGTCATGATGCCCAATGGATCCTTCTTGCAGACCAAAGATAAGTGTAGGGTACCAGTGCAATTTGGAGAAGCGGAGATTGTTGTAGAAGCCTTGCTACTCCCTATCGCGGGTTTCGATTTGATTGTGGGGACGGACTGGTTATCGGCTGTGAATGCTAAGATAGACTGCATAGATAAGCTGATACAGTTTGAAGGACCCAACCGAATCGTTGTTACTTTCCAGGGCATGAAGGGAGTCGCTAAGTTGATTATCTCATCTGTTAACACAGTTAGATGCATTAGCAAAGGTTGTGAAACCTTCTTACTGTTGATGAATGCAGAAGCCAAGGCTGATTTATCAAAGGTACCCGTGGTCCAGGAATTTTCTGACGTTTTTCCAGAAGAATTACCTGGTTCCCCTCCTACTAGAGAGATTGACTTCCACATCGATTTTGTACCTGGAGCGGCACCAGTGGCCAAGTCTCCTTATCGTATGGCCCCCAGAGAACTCGCCGAATTGAAGGTCCAGTTGCAGGAATTGCTCGATCTGGGTTTCATTCGCCGCAGCACTTCGCCTTGGGGTGCACCAGTTTTGTTTGTGAAGAACAAGGATAATAGTCTGAGGCTGTGCATTGACTACCGTGAGATGAACAAGTTGACAGTGAAGAACAAGTATCCTATCCCCAGGATCGACGACCTGTTTGATCAGCTTGAGGGTTCTTGCACGTTTTCTAAGTTAGACCTCAGGTCAGGCTATCATCAGTTTGAAGATCCGGAAAGCAGACATTCAGAAGACGGCCTTCAGTACCAGATACGGACATTATGAGTTCGTGGTCATGCCATTCGGGCTAACCAATCTCGTCCGCTTTTATGGATTTGATGAACAGGGTTTTCCGGGAATTCTTAGACCGTTTTGTTATTGTCTCCATAGATGATATTTTAGTGTATTCCAGAAGTGCAAAATATCACGTCTCTCATCTCAGGACTGTTTTGGGGATGCTCAGAAGGAATCAGCTGTACGCAAAATTTTCTAAGTACAAATTTTGGCTGTCAGAGGTTGAATTTTTAGGACATGTTATCAGTCAGAGAGGTATGTTCGTTGACCGAAGAAGATATAAGTAATAAGGAAATGCCGAGACCAAGGGCAGTCACGGAGGTCCGGAACTTTTTTGAGTTTGGCAGGATATTACAGGAGATTTATAAAAGACTTCTCGAAGATAGCCTTACCACTGACTTCGCTTACCAGGAAGGGTAAAGCTTTTAGTTGGACAGTAGAGTGCGAGATGACGTTTGAGGAGCTGAAGACCAGGCTGATGACCGCCCCGATTCTGAGTTTGCCATCAGGGTCAGATGGATTTCAGATATATAGCGACGCCTCGGGTCAAGGTTTGGGTCGTGTGCTTATGCAGCATGGTAAGGTTATAGCTTTCGCCTCCAGACAGTTGAAGGTTCATGAGAAGAACTATCTCGTGCATGACCTGAAACTAGCAACGGTCATCCACGCTCTGAAGATTTGGAGGCACTATCTTTATGGGGCCCGCTGTGAGATCTTTATGGATCACAAAAAGTCTCAAGTACATTTTCGATCAGCAAGAGCTCAATATGAGGCAGCGTAGATGGTTAGAATTTCTGTCAGATTATGAGGTGGACATTCAGTACCACCCAGGTAAGACGAATGTGGTGGCTGATGCGCTTAGCGTAGAGGATTGAATTATTCTCTCCTTACTCAGCAGGAGGAACTTGTGCGAGAGTTGGAGAGGCTAGAGATCATTGTTGTGCCGCGTTCAAAGGTCGGATCTGCAAGGTTAAGTTGGATGGAAATCACTTGCGACATCAAGGATAGGATCAGAACGGCTCTACCCTTAGATCCAAAGATGTCAGATATTTGGGTTTTGACTAAGGCAGGTCAGAAGGAGAAGTTCAGTATACTTGAGGATTTACTACTGCACGACAGAAGAGTGTGCATTCCAGATATTAGCCACCTTCGAGAGAACATACTGTTTGAAGCTCATAATTCTATATATTCGATACATCAAGGTAGCACAAAGATGTATGCGGATCTGAAGAAGATAATGTGGTAGCCAGGTTTGAAGGGTGACGTTGCTGAGTATGTTGGGAAGTGCGACACTTGCAAGTTAGTCAAAGCTGAATGTCAGAGGCCAGGAGGCAAGTTACAGCCACTTCCCATCCCAGAGTGGAACTTCGAGGACATTTTGATGGATTTTGTTCATGGTCTTCCCAGGTCGCAGAGTTGGAATGATTTCATATGGGTTATAGTTGATCGTCTCTCTAAAGTTGATCATTTCATACCTAATAGGAGGGCAGATCAAGGTGCCAGATTGGTACAGTTGTATGTTGATGAGATTGTTTGACTTCACGGTGTTCCCATGACCATTGTTTCAGACAGAGATGGCAGGTTTACTTCTAAGGAGTGGAGACACATTCAGGAGTGGTTGGGCACTAAGCTACATTTCAGTACCGCCTTCCATCCTCAGACCGATGGACAAACTGAACGTACAAATAGAACCTTGGAAGATATGTTTTGGATGTGCATTCTGCACTTTGGAGGGAAGTGGGAGAAGTATGTTACTCTCGTCGAGTTCTCCTACAACAACAGTTATCAGATAAGTATTGAGATGGCACCGTTCGAGGCTCTTTATGGTAGGCGTTGTCGGACACCGTTGTGTTGGGCTGAAAGTGAAGAAAGAGCTACCATCAGAGAATCATGGATTGACAAGACCACTGATCGAATCAAGCTCATTCAAGAACATATAAAGATAGCTCAGGATCGTCAGACCAAGTATTATGACCAGAAGCACAAGTCAGTGGAATTCAGTGTTGGAGATTACGTATATCTGAAGGTCAGACCAGTTAGAGGAGTCTCTCGAATTAAGCGGGTGAAGAAATTGAGTCTCAGATTTGTTGGTGCTTTCAAGGTATTGGAGCGCATTGGTGAGGTTGCATATAGGTTGGCCTTACCCGAGGAAATGAGTGGTCTACATGATGTATTTCACGTCTCCTATCTGAGGAAAGCAGTTAGAGATCCTAGTCAGATAATCGGTACTGAGAAAGCACCAATTGAATCAGATCTTAGAATCAATGTTAAACCAGTCTGAATAGTGGACTCAAGGATTCAGAAGCTCGGGAGCAGAGAGATCTCGTTTGAAAAAGTTCTTTGGATGAACTGTGGCCGACCGGAGTATTTTTGGGAAAGAGAAGATGAACTTCGGAGCAATGAAAACTATGTTTATCTCTTTGACTCAGGTATGTATGCAATTTTCGAGGACGAAAATTTTATGAAGGGAGATTTGTAACAACCGTAAAATAATGCAAAAATAAAATTAAATTTCAGGATCGGATCGCAAATGTTCTTGATCGAGGCAAATTCTGGTCGATGTATGAATTCTGTAAGATTTAAATCTTGAGCGTCAATTAGTGGATTTAATTCTGTAGCTTGTGTTGTGATTGTCGTATTTTAAATTATTTAGCACGAGGGCGTAATATTTAAAGTTTTCCAAGTATTAGAAAAATGGCAATGTTGTAATAATGGTGATCTCAAATGTTCTTTTTATTTATTTTCCTAGGGAATTGACGGTTCATTTCTTCCCCCCTCTCTCAACCGGCAGTTACCAAAACCGGATCTTGTGGCCCGATACTTTTTAACAGTGGAGGTAGAAATCAATCCCAATTTTATCCTTCCGCCCTTCCAGCGCTCACCCTCGATAGCGTCGTCGCCCTCTTCGCAGACGATTTTCGCGGGTTTCCTTCTCCGATTTCAGTGGTTGTGCTCAGCCCTTCGCTGAAGACTTCTGTCTTTCCTACGTGCGGGGCCAGGGAGCGACACCGTACTCGCTGGGTTGTCTGGTAGTGTCGACTGCCTTTCAGGGACTCTTGTTTTGAGCCGGTGAGCTCCAATAGTTGCTTTAGCACAGTGTTATCAGCCTCTAAACATCTCCCCACTGCAGCGCTGGGAGAGTGTCCACCTCTTCAATTGGCTCCCGATTCTCAAAAAGTTTCCCCGCCCTCATCGGTGACAGATACAGAAACTGAAGGACCCATTTCCTTGCCTCGACGGCCTGTAGAGGAGGAATCCTTTGGGTTCTGACCGAATCTATCCTCCACCAGAAATCTATTCAGGTTTTGATGTTTTCCTTTAAATTCATCAGTGCGTATTATTAAGTTGTTAATGTTCAGATATCGTGTGTAAGCCCTATTTTATTAGTAGATCTCTTTTGGAGTCATTAAAATCGAGAACCCCAATTCTAGGCGTATCTAGTACCATTTCAGAAATCTTTTTCTCCACTATTAGATAAGCGGTAAGACCCTTGCTTTCACATTGAAGCAGCTTTCCTTTTTGGAAAATTAAATACATGTTTTGTCTTTTCAGGTTGTTGAAAAACTAGTTAGGGCTTCAAAGTAATATTTTAAAGGAAGTTATGCCGTCGCGCCAAGTGTATGAGCGCCGCAATACCGCTTTAAGAAACCTTTTATTCTTTCTAGATAGACATATCAGATAGCAAGCTTAGAAATGCTTATTATAATTCAGTAGAATTAATATGTTGTATGAAACCACTGTTATCATTAGAGGTTTGTAGTGCAATTATTACACAGCTAACATATGTTGTAGGTAATTAATTTCTAACACATCTCAAATAGTTAGACCATACGAACAATGTAATCACTCGTGTAGATTTACGAGCAGGAAATGTTAAAGTCAGGAACGTGGTTTCTAGTTGTTTAAACAATGTAGTGAATTTCCTTAATCACGCATATTTGTTCGCAAGCAGAATAGCACTAGACAGAAATTGTTTTGTAGGCACGGTTGAGATCTTCTCCCGTGTTTGATAGAGGCGCACTATCTTTCTCATGGGCTATAGAGTATCTTATGAGGCTCAAAGTTTGGGAGGTGTTATCCCGTTTTAGAAGAGCAATAGATTCGAGTTTGTGTTTGTGTGACAATAGAACACTCGAGTTCGTTAGTAGGACTCGTATCGTTAGACTAGTGATGCGCGATAGAAGCTGCTCTGCCTAGAACTTTGTCGAAAAACAATCATAAGTGAATTTAGAACTCAAGTTTAGACCGAACCTTAGAAACTCTTAGTTAATCATTTTTTTTTCGGACCTTGAGTAAACATTGTATATTATGAGTACCTAAAACAGTCATTTATCTTACTAGTTTTATTTGAGAAAATCATGCTTAGTACACTAGCCTACAGTTTTTCTATAACAAAAAATATATTTTCAAAGCATTACATATTTTTCTTCAAAACAAATTTTAGTGTAACTAGAAGGAATAATTTTTCTTACTCTCCCGTTGGACTGACCCGTTTTTGGGCATGTTTTTATAGGGGACCCAGGTGAGAAGTTGCTTTTAGGATGAGCGTTTATTGTGGAGTCCATCTTGTAGTTGGTTTCCTTTCAGTTATTTTATTTCAGTACTTTGTTACTTAGTTCATAACCTTGATGTAATATTAATTTCTAAGATTTTCTTGTACCAGACTTGTCGTAAAAAGTTCAGATATGCAGTTATTTGTTTCATATTCTATTTTAGTGGCTCTATAAAATCACCAGGATGAGGTACACTTTTAACCTTAAGTACATATTCAACTTTCGTTGTAAGTTTACTTTTCGGCATTTTTTTTCTTTTTACTTGTTATGTACTATTTTTAATACCGTTTCTTGGTTTTCTTCCTATTGCTGACTCGGTCGGACGGCTGAATTGTTGTTAAACTGGGATGGGATGTTACATCAATTCAACACTATCTTTCAATGATTGCTTATGACATTAATGAACTTAAGGATTTATGATTTAGTGATTCCTAACATATCAAAATATGATACTAATTTATCGATTCAGATATACAAGAGTAGAATTTACAAACATGAACAAGGATTGCATGAAATTAAATAATACATAGAATGTGATTCTAACAGGTACGAATTTATGTCAAAGGGGAAAATCGGATCATAAAACGAACTTTACCCAAGTTTTACAACCAGATAGACATAAGAAACAAAATTTGATGTCACAAAAGAAACTAGATAGTGAACTTTATATTTTGTGGGTTCAAGTATTCACAAGTGATAAGATTAATATGCATCATTTTTTAAGATACCAAGTATTCAATTAGATTAATCCATTCCAAGACATGATTATCTTCCAAGTAAACATGTGTGCGATTCAAACATTTTATATTAAACACAATTCGTTTATTTGCTAGCAATAAATCTTAACATTTATCATGATAATAATTAATTCACATGCTCAAATAGATCTATTATCTTCATTTATCCATCAAATGAGACACAATTCATCTAAGTGGAAATCCAATTAAAAACACTTTCGTTCACTAACTCATCTTCCAATTATCTATCAAATGAGACGTAATTCAACTAAGTGTATATCCAAATAACCATCATTCACATTCATAACTCGTGTTATTCCAAATGTGTGAAACCTCGAACTACTAACAAGTCAATTTAGGCATTCAAGATTTAAATTTATTTGGTGAAACATGTATTTAAAACTGAAGTCATAAAATCATAAGAACAGTCAAAGTAATTTAAGTTCAATATTTGGAAAAGAGAGGGATCTCTACATGTCATAAGGTGAGGCTAAACTGACGGCGGCTAAGCGGCGCAAGCAAGATCGGGAAACTTATTTCGAACTGTTAAGAACAACAAAATTGGCATTGACCTAATAAGAAGCACAACGCTAGCACGGGTAATTATTTTCAAAACCTAAAGCACGGGAGGGTTTAGCGAATTACCTCCCTCAAAAGTGAGGGGAGATGAAAGACCACGAAGAAATTGGAGACTTGGCTACGCTTGGCTAGGAGAAACCGTAAATCGGAGAGAAATTTGAGTGATCCTGTTGATAGCTTCGAGGAGCGGCGTCGGAAATCACAAATACCACGGAGTTAGACGATTATATGAGGGCATAAACTTAAATTCACAAAATATATGAAATTAAAGAACGGATAAATCATTAGAGATAAAGAAAAATTTAAATGAGGGTGATGGAGGAAGGATCATACCAACAGGGGCCAAATATGAGCCCAAGGAGAAGAGAGAAGGAAACTCTAGCTGTCCCTCTTACAAATCCCAGCCAAATCGAAGAAGAATGGGAGAAAAAAAGGTTGTCGACCCCTTGGAGGAGATTAGGGTTGCTGTCCTGGAGGAAGGGAAGGGAGAATATTGTTGTTGTCGACCAAAAAATCGAGAGGAAGCAGAAAATGTTGACCTTTCTAATCGGAGAAGAAGAGGGGGAATGCTGGTTGTCGGCTTGGGGAGACAAGGGTTGCCGACCAGAGAGGAGAAGAGGTGCTGGCCTCAGCAGGAGGAGAAGGAGAAGCCGTCGGTTTGGGGAGAAGAGGGATCTGTTGCTGCCGGCCTTGGGGAGAAGGAGCGGGAGGCTACTGGCGGCTAGGGTGCAGAGGAGGCGGCAGGGAGGGAGACGCGGGAGCGGCTGGAGGCGGAATCGGGAGCGGTAGAGAGTGGTGCGGGGGTCGAGTTGTCTAGCAGCTTGTAGGTGCCAAAAGCCCTAGGCCAAAATCATTTTAATCGGGAGAGGGGTTGGCTGCTTGGTAAGATAAAGAACAAGGATTTTTTTATTATTATTACAAATTTGCCAATAAATCAAATCTCTTTTTACATTTTTTTGAAAAACCTAGGTTGTTACAACTCCCGGAAGAGAGGTCTTGGGGTCCCGGCGGATACCAGCACGATTTTGCGAGCACTCGCAGAGAAGAAGACACTGAGAGGAGGTGATTGTCGACTTCTGTGTAAACAGATCCCCGCATTTTTTCAAGTTTCTTAAAAACTTTGAAAAGATAAAACTACTCTGGAATGTCGCGATCTACCTCCTCTGAAGTCAAAAATAGCAAGTGTATACGTAAAATGAGGATGTGGGTACCTGAGGGAACTTGCTGGTACTACGTATTCCTGTGCTAGAAGGTACATTAGTCCTAGATAAAATATGAGTAAAATATGTGAGTACCTGAAGAGAATTCGCGGACACCTGTCTTATCTCTCTGCAAGAGATCTCAAACACAGGTATAAAAGAAACATAAAACGCAAGTACCTTAGGAGAACTCGCGGACACCTATTTTATCTTTGTAAAAGATGTTAAAAACAGGTATAAAAGAAACGTAAGGCGCGAGTACCATTGGAAAACTCGCGGACACTTATTTTACCTCTGCAAGAGATGTCAAAAACAAGTATAAAAGAAACATAAAGCGTGAATACCTAAGAGAACTCGCGGACACCTGCTTTAACTCTGCAAGTGATGTCAAAAATATGTATAAAAGAAGCATAAAGTGAGAGTACTTGAGGAGACCTCGTGGACACCGATTTTATCCCGGCAAGAAATGTCAAAAACAGGTATAAAAGAAACATAAAGCGCGAGTACCTGAAGAAAACTCACGGACACCTATTTTATCTCGTCAAGAGATGTCAAAAACAGGTATAAAAGAAACATAAAGTGTGAGTGCCTGAAGAGAACTCGCGGAAACCTGTTTTATCTCTGCAAGAGATGTCAAAACAAGTATAAAAAAAACATAAAGTGCGAGTACCTAAGAAGAACTCGCGGACACTTGTTTACCTCTCCAAGAGATGACAAAAACAGGTATAAAAAACATAAAGTGCGAGTACCTGAGAAGAACTCATAAACACATGTTTTATCTCTGCAAGAGAAGTCAAAAACAGATATAAAAGAAACACAAGGCGCGAGTACCTAAGAAAAACTAGAGGGCACCCATTTTATTATGTGTTCAGGAAATACAAGAAATAACAAGTGTATATATAAAAGAAAATGAAAGTACCTGGGGGAACTTGTTGGTGCATGTTAACTTCTTGTACTAGAAGGTATAGGAAATAGACATAAAACAGGAGATCTGAGTACCTCAGGAAGACTGGTTGATACTTGCTTCATCTGTACACTAGAAGAACACATGAAATAACATGTACCAGTAGGGGAAACGCGAACACAGCTCGTGGTTGCTTACCATTTTGATGACCATGTATTTGTATACTCCCAGAATAATGAAAGATGTGGATCCAATCTGGTTATATAACTTGACTTGCATATGAAGATGATTTTGCCTACTGATGATAATTCGTCAATTAATGTCAAAAAAATCCGGAAAAAAAGTGTACGTATATATGAGATCAGACGGAAATCCGAAACGATAATATATATCAGACATGGTAGAAATCTAGAATAATATGAGTTTTGGATAACTGAACACGATTATAAGTCATCCATATTTCCTCAAATATTTGTGCTCAACAAATAATCATAACTTAAAGGATCCAGAGTGTCTAACAACTAAGAACATCCTGAGAGGTTCATAGTGATAGCAGTATCTTTGTTGATGCACGACAGAGCTGGTCGGTCACCTCTAGAAGATCAGTAGACAACATATGTGAATCGCAAGCATTTCAAGCGAAGTCAATTGTAGTGGATGTTATAGCAATCGATCTTATGCCGAGATGCAATAGATGTCGGCGAGAGATCCAGGAAACTACAAACCATCACTCGAGATTGGATCAGAGAACCCACTATACATCCACGAGCAGTTCTAGCCAAATGTGATCATTGTGGGTTTACAACCTAGCGACACTTTAATTCGAGAACATCTATAGTTATTGTAGCCTTTAAGGAATATAAGGCTTTAAGTCCTCGACAAGATTGGATCCGGGCGACAACTATACATCCGCAAGCAATTCTGTCCATATATGGTCATGGTGGTTTTACAACCCAGCGATATCAATTTAAAGTAGATTTAAGTAGATCTTTGAGAAGAATTCCAGAATGATTGATATAGAGCTTTTTCTGTAGACGAATCTAACCACCTATGATGCACGGATACTTAAAAATGGGCAACTTATCGACTCGAACGCGTACCGGATACGGGAAACGCCCGGAAACTCACGGAAACGCGTTTCCGAAACTCCATGAAACGCACTTAAAAATAAAAAACAAAAAATATTTAGGATTCGCATATCCCGCTGGGGGGATACGCGAATCCCGCTATTTCAATCCCGCTAATCTACGCAAATCCCGCCAGGTTTGCAATCCTGCGCTGCTCCCCGATCCCGATCCCTCTCCGGATCCCGGCGTTGCTCCACTCTCCCGATCCCGATCCCGGCGTTGCTCCCCTCTCCCTCTCCCGATCCCGATCTCGGCGCTGCTCCCCTCGGCTGATCGACGCTGCTCCCCTCTCCTAGCACAACATTTACTGTAGAGTTCTATCACTCAACATTTACTGTAGAGTTCTATCACTCTTATGTTCTGCACACTGCATATTCAAAGATAAATGAGAACTTTTGTTGTTCACTGGATTGTTCACTGGATTGTTGAACACTGTTTAATACCATTCTATTTAAATGTAATTTTATTAATTTCTAGAACACGTGAATTTTAAGACTAGTTGTGATAGAGGAGACAGCTAGCCCCACATTGTATTCTATTAGATGACTACTTTTTGCTTCATCTTTATAAGGTTGATCGTTATGCTTTTTCTGTTAACTGTATGTAGAAAATATGTAGAGCATTTCATTAGTTAACGTTGCTCTAGTAGCTTTTTTCTGTATGTAGTATAAGCTAATTAACGTTGCTCTAGTAGCTTTTTTTTGTATGTATGTTGTTAAATCCTAATTGTTATGATTTCTGTTAAAATAGCCCATATAAAGGGCCCATTATTGGGCCTATTTATTGTTTTTATCTTCTCTCCTCCTTTAGTCCCACATCTTGTATAGGATTATCTTCTCTCTTCTTCTTCCTATATATATGTATTCTCTCCTTGTATTTAGACACACAAGCAATACATACAAGTTTTGAGCTCTTCAAACATGGTATCAGAGGAGGCGGTCTCTCCGGTGCGGTCTCCGTCTCTTTAAACCGCCCAACCTGCCCGCCCTCTCCGCTTCTCCTGCGGACTGTGAGCCTACCCGCTCCAGTCTCCTGTCCGCGGGCTCCTATCTGCAAGCTCTGCGGTTTGCCTCTGCATTCCTCTTCTCCTCTCCCTCTCCGTGGTTCCACCCTCTTCTGGTCCTTTTATAGCCACCATTCTCTCTAGCTCGTGAGGTCCACTTCTTCTCTATCCGCTGCGGCTTCCCCTTTCTATCCGCTGCGAGCTCTTCTCCCTCTCGCTTCGTGCCCGGCCTGTCCGCGGGCTGTGCCCCCCCTTCTGTCCGCTGCGGCTTCCCCTTCTGTCCGCTGCGGCTTCTCCTTCTGTCCGCTGCGGCTTGCCTTTTTGTCCGCTGCGGCTTCGCCTTATCTCTGTTTCCTCCTTCTCGCTTGCTTCTCTCGCGGTTTCCTTCCGCGTTCTGACCGCTGCTGGCTGCACCGAGACCGGGGCGGTCTTTCTGTTGTCTCTGCCCTCTGGTCGCGAACTGCCTCTCGCTGGTGTCCGGCTTGACCGTGCGGACTGCTGCCTATCCGCATTCTGGTCGTGGTCTTCCTCTGTCCTCTTCTCGCAGCGACCTCCTGCCCTTCTCGCGGCGATCTGTCCTCTTCTCGCAGCGGCCTCCTGCCCTTCTCGCGGCGGTCTGTCCTCTTCTCGCAGCGACCTCCGCTGGCTGCCTCTGCGGTCTGCCATTATGGGCTCTTCCGGCAACTCCTCTGGCTCGACGGACAGCCCGCCTGCTGACCGCCCGGCTTGTCCAACTGACCGCCCGGCTTGCACTCCAGAGGTCCGTGACGAGCTGCGCATCACTACCATCTCTCTCTCTGGCAAGAAGAACTTCGTCCCTTGGGTACATTCTGTTAGACGGGTTCTTCAGGCCAAGGGCCTTCTCCCTCACCTTACTCAGGCTCCACCCACCCCCCCTACCGATGACTGGCTCCGCAATGATGGCAGAGTTCAGACCTGGATCTTGAATTCTTTAGATGGTGAGCCATATCAAATGGCTATGTATCATGAGACTGTCAAAGATATGTGGACTGAGCTACACTCCTTATATTCTGGACGGGACAGTCTCCAGCATCTCTACGACATCCTTACTGACCTCTTTGCTCTTGACACTGGAGGGGCTTCAGATATGACCTCCTTTGTTGCTCGTGCGAAGACTCTTGCTGAAGCATGGATCCAGCATCAGCCCTTCACCAATGATGTTGCTGCTCAGCGGGCTCAGAAGGAAGCCGCCTGTACTGCCATCATCATGGCCCGTCTTCCCCCTCACCTTCAGAGCATTCGTGCTCAGGTCCTGGCATCCTCTACCACACCATCCTTTTCTGATGTGTGCTCCATGCTTCTCCGAGTATCCCCTCCTCCAGATACTACGGCTCCTCCGGCCCTTCTTCAGCAGGCACCTCCGCTTCTACCATTCCCTCCTCCTCCTTCTACTCGGGGGGGTCGTTCGGGATCTCGCGGCCGGGGTCGCGGTGGCCGGGGTCGGCCAAAGTGTTCCTTCTGCGGGAAAGATGGTCATCTCGAGGCAACCTGTTACAAGAAAGTTGGTTATCCTCCTCGCCCGGCGGCTTCTGTTGCTACCGATGCTGGTCCTCCTGATCTTGAGAGTGTCCGTCTTCAGCTCCAGCATCTCCAGGGATTGCTCCACCCACCATCTGCCTCCATTGCCTCCGTCTCTCACACAGGTACCGCTTGTCTCTCCACCGGCTTGGGCTGGATTGTGGACTCTGGCGCTACTCATCACATTACTCCACATCGACCTGCCCAGTACCTGACTTCCCCTTATCCAAAGTCTATTACTGTGGCCAATGGAGCTACTGTTCCCGTCTCCGGCTCGGCAGATCTTCCTCTCACTTCCTCCATCTCCCTTCGCTCGGCTCTTCACGTCCCGAGTTCACCGTTCAATTTACTTTATGTTGGACGGCTTACTACTGATCTAGATTGTTCTGTTATATTCACTTCCTCTTCTTTTACTATACAGGATCGGCGGACGCAGACTACCATTGGTAAAGGCAGGCTGCAGAATGGGCTCTACCTTCTCGACGACTCTCCCACCATCCTCTCATCCGTCTCTTCAACAGATTGGCATCGTCGACTTGGGCATGCTCCTCTACCGATCCTCCAGCGGGCTCTCCCCGATGTTTCTTTTACCCCCTTTCAGTGTGACTCCTGTATCCTCGGCAAGCAGACTCGTTCATCTTTTTCTTCCCATTGTACTCGGAGCGCTGCTCCTTTTGATTTAGTGCATTCGGATATTTGGGGACCTTTTAAAATTACAAGTATTTCTGGTTTCCGGTACTTTATAACGTTTATTGATGATCACTCTCGCACTACCTGGCTATACTTACTTCGTGATCGCTCCGAGCTTCCCCGTGTCTTTCGGGCATTTGTCCTCGAAACCCGTACGCAATTCCACACGACCATCAAAGTACTACGTACTGACAATGCTCGAGAGTACACTAGTCACGAATTTACTGCTTTATGTTCTGAGTTCGGGATTCTACATCAAACTTCCTGTGCATACACGCCGCAACAAAACGGTGTTGCCGAACGCAAGAATCGCCACTTACTCGATGTTGCCCGTTCCATCATGCTTCACATGCATGTCCCCAAACAATATTGGAACTTTGCGGTCTCGACCGCTTGTTTTCTCATTAACCGTCTCCCTTCCTCTATTCTCAACCATGCTACTCCGTTTAGCATCCTCTTTCCCTCCACTCCGGCCTTTCCTCTCCCACCTCGTGTATTCGGTAGCCTCTGCTATGTCCACCGCTTGGGGCCTTCCTCGGATAAGTTGGATCCCCGAGCGGCCAAGCATATCTTTGTTGGATATTCATGCACCCAAAAGGGGTATGTATGTTATTCTCCTACTACACGCAAGATCTCCGTGTCTGCTGATGTCACTTTTCGCGAGGATCAACCATTCTTTCCTGCTCCCTTACCTGACCATCTACCACACACACCTACTCCTCCATCCATTCCCCGCCCGGTCATTCCCGCAACTACTCCTCCGACTGTCGTTCCCTCTAAACAGCCTGTTGTTCCCTCCAAACCACCAGTTATCCGCGTCTACACTCGCCGCTCTACCCCTTCTGTTGCCCCTCTGCAGTCGGTCTCTACCATGGATACTCCGCGTCCAGATGATCAGGTATCGCCCTCCACTGCTCATCCGTTGGCAAACTACATCTCTCTTCATCGCCTCTCTCCCCGTTTACACACTTTGGCTACTTCTCTCTCTTCGGTTGCTATTCCTAATTCTGTGCAGGAGGCGCTTCAACACCCAGGATGGCGAGCGGCCATGGAGGAAGAAATGTCTGCTCTCTGGTCTAACCAGACATGGTCGGTTGTTCCCCTTCCACCGGGCCAGCAACCAGTTGGGTGCAAGTGGGTCTTTGTGATCAAACATGTTGCCGATGGGACAATTGATCGTCTAAAGGCTCGTCTTGTGGCTAGAGGTTTCACTCAACAAGAGGGCCTAGATTATGAGGAAACGTTCTCTCCTGTTACGAAACTTAATAGTGTCCGTGTCCTCATCTCTGTTGCTGTCCATCGTCGGTGGCCTCTCTTTCAGCTGGATATCAAAATGCTTTCTTGAATGAGGATCTCCAGGAAACTGTCTACATGCAACAACCACCCGGGTTTGAGACCACGGGGGAGTCTCAGGTCTGCCATCTTAAAAAGGCTCTATATGGTCTCAAACAATCTCCGCGGGCTTGGTTTGAAAAGTTCAGCAAGGTCCTCCGTGAGATTGGCTTCACACGGAGCTCGGCCGACTTCTCGCGCTTTACTCGTCATCAACCAACTAGAACGGTTATTCTGTTAGTATACGTCGACGATATTATCATTACTGAAGATGACTCTCAAGGGATACAGGCAGTCAAAGTCCATCTAAACTCAGTCTTCCAGACCAAAGACTTGGGACCTCTTCGCTATTTCTTGGGTCTTGAGATTGCCAGAAGGCCGGATGGGCTCACTCTCTCTCAACGAAAATATTGTCTTGACCTTCTTCATGATGCGGGTCAGTCCGGCTGCAAGCAAAGTGATACTCCTATGGATGCAAACCACAAACTGTGTGCCCAGGCATCTGACTCCGATCTCCTTCTCCAGAATCCTGAATATTATCGACGTCTTGTTGGAAAACTGATATATCTCACGGTTACCAGACCGGATATTTCCTTTGTTGTTGGTCTTGTCAGCATGAAAGTGAGGGGATAAGTTGTAAACTACTCTAGAGGGGGGGTGAATAGAGTATTCAAATTTTATGAATAACTAGTCAGCTCCCTTGGAGTTTATTTGCGGAATAAATAATCTGATACTTGAACCCTAAGAGCCTAACACAGTGAAGTGCACAAGTGAGAGAGTTAACTGAAATTTCAGATTAACTGTAAGCCTATCACAGCAACTAGCAATCCTAGGTAGTTCTATCACAGCAACTAGCAATCCTAGGTAGTTCTATCACAGCCACAGAATAAGTAATTTAAACAAAACAGCCAGAGACACAGGATATATAGTGGTTCCCTCTTAATAGGTACTCCACTCTTCTACCACCCTGGTAGGAATCCACTACAGGTTTTTGCTAAGGTGCCCTGCCACCAATGATCTGATTCAGGTAGATCAAACAGACCCTTTGAGCTTTTGATAAGGATGCTCAACCACAGGTTGTTGATAAGGTGCCCTGTCACCAATGTTCACTTTTGAAGTGGTGTGAAAACTCTTTTACAAAGGGGTTGAGAGGGTTAGATTGTCTTCTCTGTTGTTAATACAGATTAGAGAAGACTTGTGGATTCTCTAAAGAATCAAAGTCTCCCCCTGGCTTAGTGGAAGTCCAGGGAAAGCCTTTGCTTCAGGATGAAGGAGTTTCAGATATACTGAAACTAAATCCTCAGAGATCTGTAGACTGATTTTTATCAGGTCTTCAGATTCTGGAGCACGTGAAGCAGATCTGGAGCTCTTTCTGAAGTCTTGAAAACTCTAAGCAGATGCTCAGGAGACTTGAGAATGAGAGAGATTGCTCTGGGCTTATGCTTCAGGAAAACTTTTCTTCTTCTGATTGTGAGATGGTGAAGAGTTGCTCTGGAGATGCTTGAGAGAATCCAGCACAAAAAAAATCTCTCTATATTTGTAACTTCTTATTTTTCTGAGAAAAAATCTCTCTTAAATATGTCTTCTCATTTATCTTTTGGAACGGCTCTATTGATTTGAATTCTCGAGCCCTGCAACAGATTATCTCAAAATAGAATATAGCAATAGGAATAGAATGACCTATTAGCTCTCTGTCAGTCCCAATAAGGAAATAAATGAATAAAAAAATCTCAGCATAAAGACTTATCGTTCTTGGAAATAGCATACACCGCCAACGGCTAGAATACAGCCTGGCAATATATTTTGTATAATAAGACAAAAATGCTTTATCAAAATACGAAATCCCGTAATTTATGCTTAACATATTTGGTAAGTAATTCATTTGAATTTAAGCCATAAATTAGCAAAGACATTCTTCAGAAAATCTTTCTAACCACACGCTAAAACACTTGGAAATAAACCAAGGAATAAAATAAGTGCAAATTGTTAAAGGCAGACAGAAATCGTCGAACAGGGGTTCGATGATCGTCGACCTAGCTAACAGATCGTCGACTAAAAGCAGAAATCTGTCGAAACGGAAATCGTCGAACGGCAATCGTCGACCAGCTCAAGATATCGTCGACCAAAGCAGAAAATCTGTTAACACAGAAATCGTCGAACATCTCATGATGTCGACGACTAAGGCAGAGATCTGTCGAGACAGATATCGTGAAGCAAGACCACGATCGTCGAACTGCTGATAGCAGATCGTCGACCAACCTTCAGAGCATAATAAGCTTGCTCTGAGATCGTCGACCATCGGTCGACGATAATTGTCTTGACTTCAACGATTCAATAGCCCTGCTATCGTCGACCACTGATCGACGATCGCGAGGCCTCGTTCGACGATGGTCGAACGGAAAAAGAAACCTTAACCAAAAAATTCATTCTACAACTTCTAATCTAAACTCTAGGTCAGATATAAACTACCCTAGGGAGACTAAACAAAGTCTAAACATGATCATATATAGTTATATGGATCAAGAGGGGCTGGAAAGAGATTACATAAGCCAAATCACATCTAGGGTACCAACAATCTCCCCCTATTTGGGTTATGTTGTCCAATCCGATCTAAAAAGTAATGCACACAATAACAAGAGCAGAAATTAACCAAAAATTTAAATCACAGGCAATCCACAGGAAAACATAAAACCATAAATCAGCAGAACTAAAGTATCAAGCAGATTTATCAGAGGTTTTAGCATCAGATGATTTCTTGGGGATTACAGCTGGTTTGAAGATAATTTCTCTGTTTGGATTTGCTGCTTGTCTTTTGGATAGCATTAGATCGTGTTCACCAATAATTTTCTTTTCAGCATAGCTTGGTAGAACTGCAGCAGGGTGCAACCTCATGTATTCTTCAGTATTGAAAATTTCAGAGTTTACTTGAATTTTGCTGAGTTCCTTTTCTCTGAATTCAGACATAGTTGTATATGTTGTAGGGTCTAGTCCTTGAGCTTTGGCTCTCTCCATCATGCTTAGTGCAATAGATTCCTTAAATCTTGTCATAGAGGCAATTCTTTCAGATTCAGTCATATCTGATGGAGAGGATGGTCTGTCAGTATCAGCTTGAGCTGCAATCTCCATGTTCCTTTGAAGAGCTGTGGCTATTTTGCTTGAGTCAGAAGGAATTTGTGCAGCCTTCTTAGGATTAGTTTTAGCATATAGAGATCTTGGAGGAGCAAGTTCAATGAACTTCTTGTGGGATTTCTCTGAATAGACCACTCTTTTTCCTTTTGTTTCACTTGTCTCAGAGGCAGCAGGTTTCCTTGATGAGGAGGATGGACCTCTCCTGGGAGGAGAAGGTTTCCATTCTGGAACTTTCTTTTTAGGAGAAGGAGGAGGAGAGAAAGTAGGTTGCTGAAAAGTCATCTCCTTTATTTGTTCCATGAGAACATTTTCATTTCTTTTTCTTCCTTGTCCTGATGCATCTTGGCCTCCCTGGCTTTGGTTACTCCTTCTCTGGTAGGACTGAAAGATGTTAGAGCTGGCTGATCTTGCAGATGGGGCAGAAGAGAGACTTCCAGAGGCTCCAGCACCAGGAGGTGGAGGAGGACCTCTGGGGGGGAATTTCTGAATATGAGTGTCATATCTTTTTGATCTCTTCTTCTCTCTTGTCTGATTCTTTGAGAGCCTCATCCAGGGTCGAAATTCTTTGCTCTTGGGATCAATTTCCTTCAGAATGAAATAGGGAAAATCCTTGTCTGGATTGGCAGTAGGAGGAGCAGATGCTTTCCTTTTCTTGGATACAGCCTTTTTCTTTTTCTGGGAGCTATCAGAATCCTCAGAGTCATCATCATCAGAGGAGTGAGATGAGGTTCTGCCAGCATAATCATCAAAGTCTAGGTTTGAGATATCCTTGGCAGTTATAGCATGTTCAGCCTTCTGCTTCTCTCTATCTTCTCTTTCTCTTGCTTCCTCAATGGCATCTTGCTCAAGGAGGGCATCAAGATCAACATTTGGAGTGCTCTTCCAAAGTTCTGATTTAGGATACAAGTCAGGAACTATCCTGGGGACCAGTTCTGCAGTAGAAGGAATGGATAGAGGATAGGTAAGGATAGGAGGAGAAAAGATGACAATATCTGCAGGGGCAGATGCTTTTTCTAGAGAGATGGCTAGGGAATCCAGATGATAATTAGCCAACCCTTCAATGTACTCAGAGGCAATATTCTCAGGCACAAAGGCTATAAATTGTTCTAGGTTTAGAGTACCTGAGTTTGATTCCTTTTCAGTCATCTTGGAGGCTTTTTCTGGTAAATCTAGCACAGCCTCAGCTTCTTCAGCAGCAGCAGCAGCAGCAGTGTTGATTGTGCCTGCATATAAAGAAAGATAGGTTAACAACCAAGTGGGAATAAAATATTCCCCCCAAGGTGAACAGCAACAGGTAATTGATAGAGTTACCTGAAGATCTACACAGGATACCACTTTGCATCTAGGAAGGAGGTTATAATTCCTTCTAGATGTTTAGCGACATCAGGGATAGACACCTCTGCAAGGCACACGAGGAGTGCTATACAGGAAAAGAAGAGAGAGTCCTTGATCAAGGGGTCATCAAGGTACTCAGGTCTATAAGAGACCATTTTCTCTTGAAAAGAAGGAACAAGAGGAGTAGATGTGAGTGAGGACTCACAGTCTAGGTTAAGATAGGATTCCAAATCTTCAATGGAATTTACAGCATCATCTTGCAATACTGATGCAGGATCATCAGCAGCTGAGATGGGATAGGAAGGAATAAGAAATTAACTCCAAGTTGGAGTGAATTAATTAGAATCTTAAATAACATTATACCATCAGATTGAGCAGCAACATTCTCAAATTGTTGAACCACTACTTCTGAATCAGTAGCGTTCAATGGAGATTTTTCACCAATGTCCATGGGGACTTCTTCATTATCTTTCTCAGAGATTTCTTCAGCAGAAGCTTGATTCACTAGGGAGTGAATGTCCTTGTTAGATAAAGATATCAATTTAAAGTCCTGATTATAACCTTTAGAGGAAGTGATTTACCGTCTGGTTGCTCTAGATCTTTCATTAGAGACTCTTTCTCTGGAAACTCTTGATGTTCTTCTACAATTGCTGTAAGGGGAAGAGAAGAGTTGTCCTGAAGGGCCAAGGCATCACCTGAGACCACTTCAACAGACATCTCCCCCTGCATGACTTCAGTGGGGACTGGAGTCATGCATCTTACTGAAGAGGGCTCAGCAGAGGGTGGAAATGATTTGATGGCTTCAGTAAGGGCTTTGATGGATGCAATGAGAGGGGCATTGGCAGCCTCAATCATTTTTTGTATGGATGGAGTGATGAGCTCTACAATTTGTGCAAGCAATTCAGGAGTTATCTGAAATGCTGAGGATGTAGAGGTGGATGGAATGGAAGCAGTATGATCTACCACATGATCAAATGAATCATGTGGAGATGGGTGAACATCAGCATGAGTGTGGGATTCATGTTGAGATAAGTGTGTGAGGATGGTAGCAGTGACCATGTCAACACTGGCTGTGGCTGCCAGATGTTGTGGTATGGGTGACTGGGGTGGAGATGCATGTAAGATGGAAGATGCATGTTGTGGTGGCACTACAGATTGTGTGGAGGGTAATGCAGGAGATGAGGATGCAGGGGTAAAGAGGGAGGATGAAGGGATTGCTGAGCCTTCCCCAGCAAGCTGGAGAGTGGCTGAATCAGCCCTTGTGTCTGATGGAGGGTTAGGATCAACCCTGGCTGACTTCTTGATAACTCTCTGAGATTTCTTGAACAGAGAGGGGTCCAACCTCTTGCTGGCGTTGACTGCGGAGGGTGCAGAAACAAGCAGCAGGGGTGCTTTCACATATAGAAACACACCCAACACCCTGGCAAGGTTTACTTCTTTCTGATTGTTCTTTCTCCTTATTAGTTCAAACAGAACTTTTCCCCAGGCAATCTGCGTCTTATTCACCAGAACTGACATTAAGGCAAATTGTTGTCTGTTGATGTTGTCGTGAGCAGAGTGCTTTCCCAAAACGACCTTGCCTACCAGGTCTGCCAGAAACTTATACTCTGGAGCCAGATTTATCTTTAGCAGCTTAGCTGGAATACCCTCAGCATGGCCCATCACAGTTAGCATGCGGCCATATTCTTCTGCAGTTTGCTCATAGTCCTCAGCACCGGTTGGCAGACCAAACAACTCAGTCAGAACTTCAGGAGTCAGGATGACCTCCTCTCCATTTATCTTTCCAGTCATCGCTTCGTCGCTGGAGGACGAGGTATATACCCATTCTCGAATCTCTGGTATATTAATCTTTGGTGAGAATGACATAAATTTCTTTAGCCCTTGATCTTCACACAGCTGCAGAATGTCTTGGATGGGTTGATCACATCGGCTGAAAGAATCGAAGTCGACACAGAAGCCAGTGTCGAACTTCATTCCGAAGAGAACTGCAGAAGGAATCGCCATAGGATTTGAGAGAAAATGACGAATCGAGAAGCAAAGCAGGGGAGAAGAGAATCGCGCGGGATTAGAGTTCGAGAACGAATTCTAAGCCAGAAGATGGAATATGAAAAGACGGAGCGGAAGAACGACGATCTCCAGACCTAAATCGACTATTAGATACAAATCTGCGATCGTCGAACTCAGAATAAAATCAGTCGTCGAACAGCGACCGACGATAGTCAATGTTTGACTAATCGTCAAATATCGACCGACTACAAGCAATCACCACGATCGTCGATCAATATATGTTGGTCGACGATTCTCCACACAGCACAGAAAATCTGTCGTCGACCATTGGTCGACGATAGATACCTAAGGAGAGATCGTTGACCAGTTGATCGACGATTTCTGCCTTACTACCGAACGAGCTGTCGTCGACCGTTGGTCGACGATAGTTCTGACCTGGTCGAAGATCGTCGAGCAGTCGTTCGACGATTTTAGATAGAAAACAAGACTAACCAAATTTTCACTACTCTGAACCATTAATCATACCAAGCTGGTTCAGGAAGAACAGATGCCTTTGTTCATCAAGGGGCTTAGTGAAAATATCTCCTCTCTGCAGGTCTGTGGATATAAATTCCATTGTTATCTTGTTCTTTTCCACATTATCTCTCAGAAAATGATGTCTAATCTCAATGTGCTTGGTCCTGGAATGGTGCACAGGATTTTGAGCAATTGATATTGCACTGGTACTGTCACACAGAATTTTTGTTTTTGAGTGTGTATACCCATAATCCACTAGCTGATTTTGAATCCACAGGATCTGTGAACAACAACTAGCTGCTGCAATATATTCAGCCTCAGCAGTTGAAGTAGACACAGATGCCTGTTTCTTACAAAACCAAGAGACAAGTCTCTCTCCCAGGAACTGACAGGTCCCTGAGGTGCTTTTCCTGTCAACTCTACAACCAGCATAATCAGCATCTGAATATCCAATTAATTCAAATCCTGACTCAGCTGGGTACCACAGTCCTAAGTTAGGGCATCCCTTAAGGTATCTCAAGATCCTCTTGAGAAGAGTTAAGTGAGATTCCTTTGGGTTGACCTGAAACCTAGCACATAGGCATGTAGCAAACATTATGTCAGGTCTACTAGCAGTCAAATACAGCAGGGAACCAATAATGGCTCTATAGTTCTTTTGATCAACAGACTTGCCATTGACATCAGAATCAATAACTGCATTTGAGGCCATAGGTGTGCTCATTGATGAGGCATCAGACATTCCAAATCTTTTAACCAGCTCTCTGGCATATTTTGATTGAGAAATGAAGATACCATCAACACACTGTTTCACTTGGAGACCAAGGAAATAGGATAACTCACCCATGCTGCTCATCTCAAACTTGGAGTGCATTAGTTCAGAGAACCTCTTGCACAGTTTAGGATCAGTAGAGCCAAATATAATGTCATCTACATAGATTTGAACTAACAGTTATGAGTCCTTATGATGTCTAATAAATAGAGTTCTATCTACTACACCTCTCACAAACTTGTGTTCTAGAAGGAAATTTGCTAAGGTCTCATACCAAGCTCTAGGAGCTTGCTTAAGTCCATATAGAGCCTTTTGGAGTTTGAACACATGAGTGGGTAAGGTTGATGAAACAAACCCTGGTGGTTGTTCAACAAACACTTCTTCCTTTAAATCTCCATTGAGGAAGGCACTCTTCACATCCATTTGGAAGACCTTAAATTTCTTATAGGCAGCATATGCTAGGAAAATCCTAATGGCTTCTAGTCTAGCTACAAGGGCAAAGGTCTGATCATAATCTATGCCTTCCTCCTGTCTATAGCCTTGAGCTACTAGCCTAGCCTTATTCCTAACTACTATGCCTTGGGCATCAAGCTTGTTTCTAAACACCCACTTGGTGCCTATGATCAGTTGGCCTCTTGGTCTTGGAACCAAAGTCCAAACTTTACATCTTTCAAACTGGTTAAGTTCCTCTTGCATGGCTATAATCCAGTGTGGATCAAGCTCAGCATCTTTAATGGTTAGGGGCTCAACCTGAGAAAGGAAACAAGCAAACATCACATCTTTGTTGAGTTGATGTCTTGTCTGGACTCCTACTGAAATGTCTCCAATCACTTGAGATACAGGGTGATCTCTAAGTGTGACAAGACTGGTAGGTTCAACAATGATCTGATCTTCAACAGTTTCAGGATTTAATTCCTCATGTGGAATTTGATCAACTGTTGGAGCAGGTGCATTAACTTCAAGAAGTTCTACATCAGATTCAGAATCTGAAGAAGCAACCTGAGGAGTTTGTGGGGGATGATTCTCCTGTGTGAGTCTCAAACCTTCCAAATCCTTACTTACTCCTAGGACTTGCACTGTACTATTAGAGGAAGAGTCCTTCTCCTTATAATACATGACTGTCTCATCAAAAGAGACATGTGCAGACTCTTCTATCTTAAGAGAGGATTTATTAAGGACCCTATAGGCTTTGCTTACTTGAGAGTATCCTAGAAAAACTCCCATTGAAGCTTTTGCCTCAAATTTTCTAAGGTATTCTTTGTTATTATTATGAACAAAAGCAACACAGCCAAATACTCTAAAATAGTCTATTTTAGGTTTCACTTGCTTAAGTAACTCATAGGGAGTCTTACCCTTAAGTTTATGTATCAGACTTCTGTTCAATACATAATTAGCCGTGCTAACTGCTTCAGCACAAAAAGACAGAGGCATGTTAGCATCTGCCAACAATGTACTTGCAGCTTCAATTAGGGTTCTGTTTTTCCTTTCAACTACCCCATTTTGTTGAGGAGTTCTAGGAGCAGAGAAGCTATGTTTGATACCTTCCTTCTCACAGAATTCTTGCATAAGAAGAGACTCAAACTCAGTACCATGATCACTTCTGATCAAGGCAATCTGAGTAGAGTACTCACTCTGTATACACTTTAGAAAATCTGTAAGAACCTTGAAGTTATCAGCCTTAGTTCTCAAGAAGAACACCCAAGTGAACCTAGAGAAGTCATCTACAATTACTAGAGTGTAAGACTTTCCTCCAAGACTCTGTACAGCAATAGGGCCAAATAGATCCAAATGTAGCAAGTACAGAATCCTGGGAGAATCACTTTTATTAACTGATTTAAAGCTATTTCTTGTTTGCTTACCTAATTGACAAGCTTTGCAAAGGCCTTCCTTCTTGTAGGGGCAAGAAGGTAAGCCTCTTACAAGATTGTATTTAGCCAACCTAGAAATGTTTTTCAAATTTACATGACTAAGTCTCTTATGCCAAAGGGTATTATTACTGGTTACTTCATTAAATAAGCATATTTCAGATTTGGATGAGTTAAAATCTACAACATAAACATTACCAATTCTAATACCTACTAACACAACAGTATTATTTAAAACAATATTACAAGCAGTGTCAGTAAACCATACCTTGTACCCAGCATCACACATTTGGCTTACAGAGAATAGGTTGTGCTTTAGTCCAGAGACATAAGCAACCTTCTTGAATGTTACAGCTCCTATGGTGAAGCTGCCATACCCTTCAGTCTGTCCACAGCTGGAATCCCCAAATACAACTTTTGGTCCCAGCTTGGCTTTGAACCCTGACAGATTCTTCTTCTTTCCTGTCATATGCTTTGAGCATCCACTATCCAGATACCATTTGTCATGTATGACTGGATAGGTCTTCACCTGCAGAAAGAACAGTTATACATTGTGGACCCAGGTTACCTTGGGTCCAGTATTCTTCACAAAAGAAAAACTAGATATAAAAGATCTTGCAGGCTTAGATTTATATCCTAAAGGGTGTGATCTCCTAGGTGGGATAATCCATTCAGTTAAAGGATTAAACGACCTAGGGTAGTGATTGGGATTTGCAATTCTGGAAGTTTGAAATTTATTTTCCAGCTTAAGTCCAGATCGTCGATCCACGGTCGACGATCGCAAGTCATATCGTCGATCATTTGTAGTAGTGCTTTGTTCTGGATTCCACGATCGTCGATCACTGGTCGACGACTCAAGATGAGATCGTCGATCTCCTGCACCGAAGATATCATACTTGGTGAAGGTGTTCAGCGATCGTCGAAGGACGTTCGACGATTGGTTTGACGATCGTCGATTAATGTTCGACGATTTTTGTAAAGCTAGAAATTTTTTCTTCCTGTTCTCTTTCTTAATCTTATTCTGAATTTTCTTACATTTTTCAATTTCCTCAGTATTCTTTATTCCTGATTCAGAAATAAATTTTACTGGAGTGCTAAATCTCTCCTTTGTGAGGAGGATGGGTTCACTAGATGTAGCACCTAAACCTAGTTTATCATTACCAACCCTAGTGTTTGCTATACTGGTTATTTCAGATAATTTAAGGCTTCTGCCATTTAATTGTTCTTCTAATCTCTTAGATTTAGCTAGTTCTAATTTTAGGAATGTTATTTCTTCTTTTGAGCTTTCTAATTCCTTTTTTAATCTAATTATTTCAGTACTTTCCATGTCTAGTTCCATTATCTTTAATCTAAGTGACTTAATTTCTTTTTCAGATAAAAGTAAATCTAAACATAGAGTCTTAAATTTTAATTTGAACTCAGGAGATGAGAAATCAAATGAGTCGATTACCTGGTCTTCCATAAGGGAATCTTCTTCATTGTCTCCTTCTTCTTCAGAATTCTCTGCAGCTGACAGAGAGCTGCAGGCATCAATAGCCATGAGGCAGACCTCTTTGGCTTTCTTCTCTTCTTCTTCTTCTGAATCACTGGAGCTAGAGGAGCATGTGTCCTCTTCTGTTTCACTCCAGGTAGCAGCCACAAATCCCTTGTCCTTCTTCTTGTATTTGTGTGAGGAGGACTTGGAGTGGTGCTTCCTGTACTCTTTCTCATGTTTCTTCTCCTTGTGTTTCTTTTCTGGACAATCTGGAGCAATATGTCCAGGCTTGCTGCAAACATAACAGATGATTTCTTTAGATGGAGTTTTGTCATACCTTGGTTTGTCCTCATACTTGGAGAACTTCTTTCTGAGGTCTCTTCTTCCCATGTTGAAGAACCTTTTGGCAATGAGTGCCAGTAACTCCTCATTTGATTGACTTCCTTCAGAAGTCTCAGCAGCCTTAAGAGCTAGAGAATGCTCTTTCTTTGTAGGTGTAGGAGTTTTTGCTTCAATTGCAGCAGCTCTGCTCTTTAAAGTTTGCTCATATGACTTGAGCTTTCCCAACAGAGCTTCTGTGGAGAGTTCCACAGTGTTTCTTCCATCCTTGATGGGTCATATCCTTGAGTCCCAAGAGATGGGAAGGCACATCAGGATCTTGTCATTGACTTCTGACAAGGTTATCTCCTTGTCCAAGGACCTCAGTTCACTGATTATTGAACTGAGTCTTGTGTACATTGTGTCAATGTCTTCAGCATCATCCTTCTTGAAATTTTCATACTGAGAAGTGAGGTTGGATCTCCTGTCCTTCCTCTCATCAGCTGAGCCAGCAACTATGTGGTTGAGGGAATCCCACATAGCTTTGGCTGAGGTACATTCAGCAAGCTTCTGGAATATTTCATCAGACATCGTCTGAGCTAGGATGTTCATTGCTTTTGCATCAGCTGCTTTTGCCTTCTTGTAAGTTTCATTATAGTCAGGTGGTGGCACAGCACTGAGATCAGCAGAAGTGGAAGCAGCAGCAGGCCTGGCAGGTGGTCCTGTCAAAATAGAAGAAAAGATATCTTCATCAATAGAATTCATGAATAGTCTTATCCTGGCCTTCCATATGCCAAACTTGGACAAGTTGCATACAGGAGGTCTGGTGCTTGAATAATCCTTAGACTGGGCCATGTGTGAAAGTGTTTGTGAATGGTATCAGGAAACAACTTATCACAGGATCTTTTAACTCAGGTGTTAGCCTGTATGAACAGCGAACCTCCCTCTGATACCAATTGAAAGTGAGGGGATAAGTTGTAAACTACTCTAGAGGGGGGGTGAATAGAGTATTCAAATTTTATGAATAACTAGTCAGCTCCCTTGGAGTTTATTTGCGGAATAAATAATCTGATACTTGAACCCTAAGAGCCTAACACAGTGAAGTGCACAAGTGAGAGAGTTAACTAAAATTTCAGATTAACTGTAAGCCTATCACAGCAACTAGCAATCCTAGGTAGTTCTATCACAGCAACTAGCAATCCTAGGTAGTTCTATCACAGCCACAGAATAAGTAATTTAAACAAAACAGCCAGAGACACAGGATATATAGTGGTTCCCTCTTAATAGGTACTCCACTCTTCTACCACCCTGGTAGGAATCCACTACAGGTTTTTGCTAAGGTGCCCTGCCACCAATGATCTGATTCAGGTAGATCAAACAGACCCTTTGAGCTTTTGATAAGGATGCTCAACAACAGGTTGTTGATAAGGTGCCCTGTCACCAATGTTCACTTTTGAAGAGGTGTGAAAACTCTTTTACAAAGGGGTTGAGAGGGTTAGATTGTCTTCTCTGTTGTTAATACAGATTAGAGAAGACTTGTGGATTCTCTAAAGAATCAAAGTCTCCCCCTGGCTTAGTGGAAGTCCAGGGAAAGCCTTTGCTTCAGGATGAAGGAGTTTCAGATATACTGAAACTAAATCCTCAGAGATCTGTAGACTGATTTTTATCAGGTCTTCAGATTCTGGAGCACGTGAAGCAGATCTGGAGCTCTTTCTGAAGTCTTGAAAACTCTAAGCAGATGCTCAGGAGACTTGAGAATGAGAGAGATTGCTCTGGGTTTATGCTTCAGGAAAACTTTTCTTCTTCTGATTGTGAGATTGTGAAGAGTTGCTCTGGAGATGCTTGAGAGAATCCAGCACAAAAAAAATCTCTCTATATTTGTAACTTCTTATTTTTCTGAGAAAAAATCTCTCTTAAATATGTCTTCTCATTTATCTTTTGGAACGGCTCTATTGATTTGAATTCTCGAGCCCTGCAACAGATTATCTCAAAATAGAATATAGCAATAGGAATAGAATGACCTATTAGCTCTCTGTCAGTCCCAATAAGGAAATAAATGAATAAAAAAATCTCAGCATAAAGACTTATCGTTCTTGGAAATAACATACACCGCCAACGGCTAGAATACAGCCTGGCAATATATTTTGTATAATAAGACAAAAATGCTTTATCAAAATACGAAATCCCGTAATTTATGCTTAACATATTTGGTAAGTAATTCATTTGAATTTAAGCCATAAATTAGCAAAGACATTCTTCAGAAAATCTTTCTAACCACACGCTAAAACACTTGGAAATAAACCAAGGAATAAAATAAGTGCAAATTGTTAAAGGCAGACAGAAATCGTCGAACAGGGGTTCGATGATCGTCGACCTAGCTAACAGATCGTCGACTAAAAGCAGAAATCTGTCGAAACGGAAATCGTCGAACGGCAATCGTCGACCAGCTCAAGATATCGTCGACCAAAGCAGAAAATCTGTTAACACAGAAATCGTCGAACATCTCATGATGTCGACGACTAAGGCAGAGATCTGTCGAGACAGATATCGTGAAGCAAGACCACGATCGTCGAACTGCTGATAGCAGATCGTCGACCAACCTTCAGAGCATAATAAGCTTGCTCTGAGATCGTCGACCATCGGTCGACGATAATTGTCTTGACTTCAACGATTCAATAGCCCTGCTATCGTCGACCACTGATCGACGATCGCGAGGCCTCGTTCGACGATGGTCGAACGGAAAAAGAAACCTTAACCAAAAAATTCATTTTACAACTTCTAATCTAAACTCTAGGTCAGATATAAACTACCCTAGGGAGACTAAACAAAGTCTAAACATGATCATATATAGTTATATGGATCAAGAGGGGCTGGAAAGAGATTACATAAGCCAAATCACATCTAGGGTACCAACACAGCAGATACATGCACTCTCCTCGAAAATCTCATCTTCAAGCAGTAGAACGAATTCTCAGGTATCTGAAAACCGCTCCTGGTCAGGGACTTGTCTACAGGACCTCTTCTTCTGCTCCTACATTGGTGGCATATTCTGATGCTGACTACGCTGGCTCTCTCGATGACCGGCGATCTACGAGTGGTTTTTGCACTTACCTTGGCGGACATCTTGTTACTTGGCGGAGTAAGAAACAAGCGGTTGTTGCCCGATCTTCAGCTGAGGCAGAGTACCGGGCAATGGCATCGGTTGTATCAGAATTGACATGGCTTGAGAGTCTTCTTACTGATCTGGGTGTAAAATTACCATTACCAGCTCTTCTCCTTTGTGACAGTCAAGCCGCCATACACATCGCAAAGAACCCGGTCTTTCACGAAAGAACGAAGCATATTGAGGTCGATTGTCACTTCATACGGGAAAAGGTTCAAATGAAGAAGCTTGACCTAAAGCATGTCCCAGGATCGGAACAAGTTGCGGATGTCTTCACGAAGGCTCTTTCCAAGACACTCTTCTATCAGTGTTTGTCCAAGCTTGGCGCATACGATTTGTACGCTCCAGCTTGCGGGGGAGTGTTAAAACAGCCCATATAAAGGGCCCATTATTGGGCCTATTTATAGTTTTTATCTTCTCTCCTCCTTTAGTCCCACATCTTGTATAGGATTATCTTCTCTCTTCTTCTTCCTATATATATGTATTCTCTCCTTGTATTTAGACACACAAGCAATACATACAAGTTTTGAGCTCTTCAAACAATTTCATTATTGTTTAAATTAGGTTTCATTATTGTATAACGTGGATTCAAGTAGCAGCGTTACTGAAAATGATGAAAAACCTTTTTGGAAATATGTGACAAGAGGGAACAAGTTAACTGAAGGAGGTGAAAGCATAAGTTGGCATGTAATTTTTGTGGTAAGCCTTACAAAAGCTCATACACTCGTGTGAAGGGTCATTTATTGAGGATCAAGAGTAGTGAAATTGAAGCATGTAACAAAGTTCCGACTTCCACATACAAGAACTTGTTGAAGGAAGATAAAGATGCTCAAGAGCTTATTGAGCGAAGACTTCCAAAATTTTTACTGGTAGCTCCAAGTACTTCAAGTGGAGTTGGAAGTGTTGGGAGTGTTGGTGATAAGCGGAGAAGAAATGATGGTCCAAGCGGTGGAGAAAAGAATCCAATTTCTAGTGCATTTAATAATGAGGATAGAGCTCATTTAGATGCTTTAATTGCTAGGGCATTTTTTTGGCGGGGTTGCCTTTCAATCGTGCAAGAAATCCTTAGTGGAGGGAATCTTATTCTTTTGCCGCTAGTCATAACCTTGCGGGATATGTACCACCCGAATATAATTCTTTAAGAACCACATTATTGTTGAAGGAAAAAAATCGAAATTGAAAAAAGATTAGCTCCCATTTGAGGGATGTGGGTAGAGAAAGGAGTTAGTATTGTAAGCAACGGATGGAGCGATCCACAAAGAAGACCACTCATTAATTTTATGGCAATAACCGATTAAAAAGCAATGTTCTTGAAGGCGGTTAATTGTGAAGGTCAAATCAAAGAAGTATTTTATTGCCTCTTTGATCAAAGAGGTCATTTTAGAAATTGGATATGAAAAGGTTGCTCAGATTATAACAGATAATGCGGCGAATTGCAAGGGGGCGGGACAATTAATTGAGAGTGAGTTTCCATCAATCTTTTGGACTCCTTGTGTGGTGCACACTCTCAATCTAGCTTTGAAGAATATATGTGTCAATGTGGTCGTCAAAGAGTATGCGGAATTCATTGATAAATCGGGGGATTTTAATGATTATGATTCAATTCAAAATCGTTATCTCTTAGATCCAAAGACTTGGTGGCTAAATCATGGATCGCTGGCCCCTTCACTTCAAACCATTGCATTAAAATTATTAGTACAACCATCATCTTCTTCATGCGCTGAGAGAAATTGGAGCACTTACTCTTTTATTAATTCAATGAAAAGGAATAGAATGACACCACAACGTGCAGAAGATTTAATAAATATTCATAGCAATCTTCGACTTCTTTCTAGAAGAGATCAAAAATACAATGAAGGAAAGTCTACATTGTGGGATATTGCGGGTGATGGCTTTGAGTCATTCGAATATGTAGGTACACTGGAGATAACTAATTTATCGCTTGATGAACCAAGGTTGAAGCTCTCGATTATTGAAAAAGATGATGAAGTTGATATTTGATACTGTTGGAGAGAATGTTTAATTTTTAAACTTGATATTTTGCATGTGAATGTAACAAAACAATGATCAATTGATGTAATGATATATTGATAAGGACATGTGATAGAATGTTTAATTTATCGCTTATATGTACAAATAATTTATTAGTTGTCTTATTCTTATATTAATTAGTACTTATATTAAAATAATTAAAAATAATTAAAAACGTTTCTCGTATCCTTATTTTTTAAAAAATCACGTTTCCCGTATCCGTTTCGTATCGTATCCCGTATCCTGTTTCCGTCCCCGTGCATCATAGTCAACCACCGAGAGACATTGGTAATGATTGATGTTGGCCAAAATAAATTGGCGTTGTCCATCTCTTCTCAATTTTACTACATATACTCCTTACTTTTGAAAAAAACATGTTTCAACCTAATAGGTTGAAGCTACAACATTGTTGCAGCTATTACGTGTAAAATGAAAAAGAAGAGATCCAAGAAACTTCACACAAATTAAAGATATAAGAACTATAAGAAAGAAAACATATTATATCATCTCTGCTTCTTAAATTTCTATTATCAGGGATAGTACTCTTTGACCGTCTCATTGGCTATGTTAGAGAAAGAATTATTATCAGATTTCTAAGTAACATATTCTTGTAATTTTCCTGCCTTCAATAATCTTTCGGCCACTTTCCGAAGAGCACGACAATCCTATATATCGTGAACTTTTTTCCGATGATAATCACATAAAAGTTCCTAATTGTGATTTCCAACTTTAGATCTCAAATGATGTCTTCTAAACCCTGGCTTTTTTGGATAATCTGAAAAACCACTTCCATGGGAAGACTCATATCTATATGTTCTTCTTGATGGTTATCAGTATTGAAAGTTAAAGCCAAGAAACCAAGCTTTTGATCAACTGGTGTTGAAGTCGAAACTCCTCAAGGTGCGACGCTTGGACCTCCTCTCTCCCCTTGGCCACCGGTCATACCCCTCAACTTCCCCCTCAAAACGAGTCATCACATCACCCCCCCCCCCCCATAACCGGCCCCCATATCCCACCCTCCTTCACACAACCAACAGCCCTTTCCCAACAAACAACCACCTCCTTCTGGCAGCCACAAACGAGCCCACTAACCACCAGTCAACCACAACCAAAATCCCCTCCCCAACTCCAACAACCCCCCCCCCCCCCGATGTGGGGTAGGCTACGTGAGTGCGCGACTAACATATCATCCTAATTTAAGTGTCCAGAAAAGTAAATCTAATACCATTGAACACTATATTACATGCATATAAAACCTGACGAAGAAATCAAAATCAGATAATAAATAATTAAATCACACTTTAAAAATTTTAGCAACAGCAATTTGGAAGATATATGAGGGGTGACTAGGGCTAGGAAGGGTGAAAAATGAAGGCTACGATTAGATAATACCTTAAGAAGGAAGAAGAACACCTAGGAGTCATCACCTAGGGCCTCAAAAAGTCTTCTCTGTGAAGGTATCGTCGGAATCTGGGAATAATTTTTTCCAAATTCTGCAGTGACCTTCAACCAACCCTCATGCCTCTTATTTATAATAAAACATAATTAGGGCACCCGGCATCAACGGCTATGATTGGTCATGGATGTGAAGGGTCCGATTACAATAAATATATGAAAATGTAGGTAAACAACGAACCCAACGCATCAGTAGTTTAAGATCGTCGACCCAGAGATGCTATATAGGGCACCTGGTCAATTGATCCCGAACGGGCCCAAAATTCACCCTCCGACGTGGGTCTGCGTCTCCATTCCACATTACCCACTCTCTTCTCCAAATTCTCCATGTTTCTAGTCTACATTGATCACTAGAAAATCTTCCACAACCACCTCCGGCAAACCTCAACCATCACCCTCCATGTTTCGTTCATTTTTAATTTTTCGGCGATCGCTAGAAAACAACACCAGCAACCACCATTGACTGCCTCTCCAACGACCACCTTCAGCCATCCACTACGCCATAAAAACGATAACCACCTCCCCCCACAACCCCACTACCTCCATAACTCTGCACTCCCCCCCCCCCTCCCATTTCTCTATCACAAGAAGCCTACCCATCCCTCCAACTACAGCAGCCGGTCCACCCCCTCATTCACCTTTGACCCCGAACGGGCCCAAAATTCACCCTCCGACGTGGGTCTGCGTCTCCATTCCACATTACCCACTCTCTTCTCCAAATTCTCCATGTTTCTAGTCTACATTGATCACTAGAAAATCTTCCACAACCACCTCCGGCAAACCTCAACCATCACCCTCCATGTTTCGTTCATTTTTAATTTTTCGGCGATCGCTAGAAAACAACACCAGCAACCACCATTGACCGCCTCTCCAACGACCACCTTCAGCCATCCACTACGCCATAAAAACGATAACCACCTCCCCCCACAACCCCACTACCTCCATAACTCTGCACTCCCCCCCCCCTCCCATTTCTCTATCACAAGAAGCCTACCCATCCCTCCAACTACAGCAGCCGGCCCACCCCCTCATTCACCTTTGACCCCGAACGGGCCCAAAATTCACCCTCCGACGTGGGTCTGCGTCTCCATTCCACATTACCCACTCTCTTCTCCAAATTCTCCATGTTTCTAGTCTACATTGATCACTAGAAAATCTTCCACAACCACCTTCGGCAAACCTCAACCATCACCCTCCATGTTTCGTTCATTTTCAATTTTTCGGCGATCGCTAGAAAACAACACCAACAACCACCATTGACCGCCTCTCCAACGACCACCTTCAGCCATCCACTACGCCATAAAAACGATAACCACCTCCCCCCACAACCCCACTACCTCCATAACTCTGCACTCCCCCCCCCCCTCCCATTTCTCTATCACAAGAAGCCTACCCATCCCTCCAACTACAGCAGCCGGCCCACCCCCTCATTCACCTTTGACCCCACTCCCCCCACAAACTGAGACCTCCCTTACTCCACATCCAACTGAACCCTACTACTCCCCGACCCCCCCCCCCCCCCCCAACCCCCACTTCTTTCTCCCAGCCACCACAATTTCCTGCAGCCTGGAACTTCAAGTCCAGCAGCCCTGATCGCCAATTCTAGCGGTTGGAATTAATTTCAGCAACTGAGATTTCCAATTCCAGCAGCCACCGGGACTTCCAATACAGGCAGGCACATCACACATCCTTCTTCTCCCTGTTGGCTTCTCGTCAAACACCCCACTACATTATCCACACAGCTGGCAACCCCCTACAGCCCCGGAAACTCCAGAAACGGTATCATTGCCTCTGTGGAGAAGTTCAAACTTCAAGGGTTCACCGAGAGTCCGAATTTAAGTGCCACCACCTGTCCCCACTCCAGAAGATCCTCTTCAAGCACTCTACCACATTGTTGTGTATGTTTTCTATGTTGGGAATCATTTATTCCATTTTAAATCATGCTCTAGTTCTCTACTAGAGGTATATCCATTTGTCCTTTGATGTTAAGATTTTGAAACATTGTATGTTCTTATTTACTTGGGAAAATTAATTACGCTCTATCTTGCACATATACAACTTTTCATGTTTTATTTATAAAAGCTTCATCATTATGGTTTATCTAACATCAATTTTATAAAAATTATTATTGCAAGTTACAAATTGTCGGATCTCATATAGTTGCACGTAGAGTTCACCCATTATCTCCCTATCATTTAGAATCGTCCTGCATCAGATTGGTATCAGAGCCCAGGTTCGGGCTTAATTTAAAATACATGAGACTAGAACTTATATGTTTTGATCATGTCATATTATAGTAGCAATTGTTGGATCGTCAGACGCCCTTAGAGGGGGTGAATAAGGATGTTATAAAATTTCTTTTGAAAATAACTCTCTTATAAGATATTTAATTATTTTAAAACAATGTTTAGAAATAATAATTTGATAATTAAAAACAAAGAGACAAGATTTTTATTTCATCAAAACAATTACAAAATTGTGATTTCAATATCACTAGAAATCAAGGCTGTGATTTTTACTCTTGGGTGAATGCGAGCACCAACCTTTAATGAGCTCGTCATAGTATTAGTGAGCTCTCGATTCTTCATTTGGTTCCCATGTCCTTGCTTTGTTAAGTTAACGGTCCTCATTCGAAAGTACGGAGACTCACCACCGGGTTGGTGCCCACCTCGATGAATATGGATTGTACACAATCCCTACTCTTTGCGAGTTCACCCAGAGCTCGGAAAGAAGAGTTCAAGCTTTATTTGGCGAGCTTAAAATTGGCGGCTTTGTTGTGGTCGATACCCCTCTTATAAATAAAGGGTAGGGCTCTGGAATTTCACCCATTGGTTAGCTCCTCTTCCTTAGAAATTATTACCACGACTGCTAAGACGACAACCTCGGTCGGCGAGATGAAGGCAGGGTCCTCTCACTGGACTCGCCAGGAGACAGCCACGGAGGCCATGCGTAGAAGTGTTATGAAAGATAATGATGTGTACAAAGTAGTGTTTTGATAAAGCATACAATTGAGTTAATCAAAATCACTTGATATATATAATGAAATAACACAACATTAAAATGCACAAATAAAGTTACTTCCATAATAGTTCAATAACATAAAAGAGATGTACAACTATAAAGGTGCTTTTCACACACAATGCTTATTAAGACATATCTGGATTACTGGATACATAGTAGTGCTTGGAGGATCACGTTGTTTTATTTTTACTTTTTTTTTTGCGATCCGGTGTACTGAGAGAAGTGATGATAATTTATTTACTACAAGACACCTTATAATTTTTCTCCAAGTTGCTCAACCTCACAAAGCTCGTTAAGACCTATCAGGAGGGTGAGTAGTTCTTGGTGGAGTTTTCCTTATCAATTTATGTTTGATTTTTATTTTAGTGACTAAGGTTTCTGAATTCACTTGTTTTGCAAACAATAGCATTTTAATTTTTTAAATCACTTCCTTCAAATAAATAATTGCCTGAAAAAACAAATAATTACAGGAAACAATTCAATGTTGTGTAGATAATTTATTTAAGCATTTTAATCTATTGTGTTGTTACACTACACAATCATGTGAGACTAAGATTAACAACATAAGTAGGTTATCAAAATAAATGAGTGAATAAATCATTATCAAATATAAAACATTACTCATACTTAGAGGTATGCAAATCATTCCTGCATATATGCGCTACAATCAATTTATTGTAAACATTGTATTTAATCTTGAAAAAAACAAACATAATCATACATGAAATATTGCAATTGTAGCTATGCAGTTGTTTTTTTCGAACAATATACAAATAAGACAAGATAAGGGAAAACATATTTTTTCAGTTTTTTTTTGTTTTTCAATTTTGTAGTTGATTTTTGTCATAAAGAAAAACCATGTTTTTAAATTTTTAATTGTTTTCTATATTTTTTTTGTTTTTCAGTTGGTAAAAAATAACATGAAAACCTACTAGCTATAAACCATATTACATTCAAATTGATTTAATTCATCATTCATAGCTATAAACTAAAATTCATCATTTAAGTGGTTGAAATATTTTTAGATTAGATTTTGAAAACAAAGCATAGATTTGAAAAATATTCATGTAAGGAAGAATGAGTTTTTGCACCTCTTGAAGGCTCTCCAATAACAAGCTCCTTTGGATGGTCTTTTGAAAATCTCAGCACACTCGGAGGTGCATATTCCTCTTGGTCCTTTTTTTCTCCTTTTTGTGTTCAAGCGGTTCATAATCTTATGCTCCAAGGAAGAAAGGGGTTCCTCTTCGTTTACTTATAAGATTAGGCTCTACACATGGAACAAGTTCATCAAATCTAACATGAATATACTCTTCAATTATTTTACTCTTTCTATTGTATATTTTATGTCCTACTAGTTAAAAAGTATCCAACAAAAATTCTTTCATCACATTTTTCATCAAATTTGTGAAAAAATCTAAATAACAAGTTTTACATTCCAAGAATATGACCTCTCATTTATAGGGGAAAAAGAAAAGAAGAAAAATACAATAGATGACGTGGGACTAAATTATAACCCGCGGGCAGGTCAGATAAAAAACTTAGACCGCAAAACAACAAAAAGATTAAGCTCTAACCGCTCCGACTAGAATTTGTCGGACATAGAAGCAGTCCACTCCACACAGGTATCCGTTGGACTCAAGTAGCAGTTTGCGGCCTCTGATCGAGAACAGCAGTCCGCCACACAGTATCCGCCGGACTCAAGTAGCAGTCTGCGGCCTCTGATCGAGAACAGCAGTCTGATCCACACAGGTACCCTCCGGACTCAAGTAGCAGTTCGCGGCCTCTGACCAGCTCGCTTCTGCACCAAGCCGCAACAACTGCCGGAATCCGCAGCTTCAGCTGCTCTCCAGAACGCAGCTTCAGCTGCCTCTATCCGTCACGACTACAACCCTGTTCGTCAAGTCCGCTTCAGCGAAATATGAACCATACCACTACAGCTTGCTAGCCTCCGGATCAGACCGCCAGAGATAGTCTGCAACACTGTAGGAACCAGACCGCCAAGACTAACCGACAGACCGCCTAACTGTCAGGCCGCCCCACCAAACCGTCAATCCGCCAAAGCCCTATGGAATCTAAGTCTGTAATGCTGCAGGAACAAGACCGTCAAGACTAACCGGCAGACCGCTTAACTGTCAGGCCGCTCGACCAAACCATCAGTTCGTCAAAGCTCCATGAAATCTAACACTCCCCCTCAAGCTGGAGCATATATATCAAAACCATGTCCAACTTGTCACAGAAATCTGAAAGAGAAGCGGACACTGTTTTGGTAAAGACGGCTGCAATCTTCATGTCTGAAGTGATAAACGGAGTACAGATTTGATTCTTCAAAATTTTTTATCTGACGAAGTGATAATTAACTTTTATGTGTTTTGTCCTTTCATGAAAAGTTGGATTTTTTGATATATGTATAGCAGTTTGGTTGTCACAGAATATAGGTAAAGGATGGTCATATACTTCTCTCAGGTCAAGCATCAGGTCACGCAACCATTTCAGCTCGTAAGCAGTCGATGTCATGCTCTGGTACTCAGCTTCAGCACTAGATCGTGACACAACAGACTGTTTCTTGCTCTTTAAGATGACAAGGTTCCCTCCCATAAAGGTGCAAAAACCAGAAGTCGATTTTCTATCTTCTTTATTGTCTGCATAACTAGCATCAAAATAGGCTCCAATTTTCAGATGATTATGTTTTTGAAACAATAACCCCTTCCCTTGAGACCCTTTTACATACTCCATAATCTTTAAAGCAGAACGAAGATGACACTCTCTGGGGGCTTGCATAAACTGACTGACATTCCCTACAGCATAACAAATATTTGGTCTGGTAACAGTCAGATAAATGAGCTTTTTCCACAAGTCATTTGTATATAGTACTATCAGAAAGAAGAGGTGAATCTTCTGTCCAACTTTTGTCATCACCAACGTACATAGGACAGCGAACTGGTTTTGCCCCAAGGAGACCAGTCTCTTTCAACAGATCCAACGTATACTTTCATTGTAAGAAAATTACAGAGTTGTGTTTTCGCAAGATTTCTATCTCAAGTACTTAGGAGAGTCCATATCCTTTGTAACAAAATGTTGTCAAAGATGCTTTTTTGCTAGATCAATTCCTTCCTTATCATTACCGGTAAGGAGAATATCATCCACATAAACAGCAATAACCACAAGCCCCTTAGTGGTTTTGCGAATAAAAAGAGAATGATCAACAAAACTACGAGTAAAACCAATAAGAGAAAAAACCTTGCTAAACTTTTTGAAACAGGTCCTGGGGACTTTGCTTTAGACCATAAATTGTCTTCCGTAACCTGCATACCTGAGACTCCCCCTGAGCAACATACCAAGGAGGTTGCTCCATATAAACCCCCTCTTGTAGATCACCGTATAGGAAGGCATTCTTGACATCTAAACTGATACATCTCTCAACCCTTATTCACAACAACAGAGAAAATAACTCGGATTATGCTTATACGAGCAACTGGGGAGAATGTATCGAAAAAAACAACATTATATGCCTGAGTAAAGCCTTTGGCCACAAGTCGAGTCTTATAACGGTCAATAGTACCATCCGGATGAAACTTGATAAAAAAAACACACCGGCAACCAACCACATTCACACCAAGAGAAGGAACAAGAGTCCAAGTATCCCGTTCGGTTAAGGTTTGCATTTCCTCATCCATTGTCGTCTTCCAATGTGGAATAGCAAGAACCTCTCGATAATTAACCGGACAGTAATAGTCGAAAGAGCAAGAGCAAACCTTCGTCCAGTTGAGGACAAACGAGCATAAGACATGACATCATGAATGGAATGTTTAGTGCACGTTCAAACCCCCTTTCGTAGAGCAATAGGAAGATCAAGATCTGACTTGTCTTTGATAGGAGATCCATCCGTCGGAGAGATTACTAGCCCGGGAACTGTCAGCAACGGCTCCAAAGGCAAGGGAGAATCAGAAGATAGAGGTTAAGACAATGGCGTAGGTGGTGGAACAGACGTTGAAATAGGTACGGAAGGAATAGGAAGGAATGATGAAGAATAAGACGGGGAGAGAGTAGAAGCTCGAGAGAAATAAGACATATCTTCGAAGAATATAACATCAGCAGAAACAAATTATTTTTGTAGTCGGGGATCAAAGCATCGATACCCCTTTTGTGTTGGACAATATCCCAGAAAAACACACTTGGCTGAGCGAGGTGAAAGCTTGTCACGACCAGGAGACAGAGAATGCACAAACGTTGTGCAGCCAAAAACACGGAGAAGTAAAGAAAAGGGTGGAGCATCTAGATGTAAAACAGAGAACGGGGTGTCAACTTGAAAAATTGAGGAGGAAATACGGTTGATAAGATAGCAAGAATGAAGCACAACATGTCTCCAGTATGAACGAGGAACATTCATCTGTGTGAGAAGAGTGTGAGTAATATCCAGGAGATGTCGATTTTTGCGCTCAACAACCCCATTTTGATGTGACGTGTAAGGACAACTCATTTGATGAACTATGTCACGGTGCATACAAAAATCGAAAAACTGGTGACTAAGAAATTCTCGAGCATTATCAGTGCGAAGAATTTTAAGAGAAACATCAAATTGAGTTTGTACCGTATTATAAAATTACAAAAACACAGAATAAAGGTCAGAACGTTCTCATATAAGATACAACCAAGTACAACGAGAAAAATCATCAACAAATATAACAAAATATAAATTTCCTCTACCAACAGTTCGAACAGGGGCAGGTCTCCAAATATCGGAATGAACAAGTTCGAATGGACGAGAAGAGCTACGTCCTTGTCTTGCGGGAAAAGAAGAACGATGATGCTTGCCAAGTTGGCAGGCCTCACAGTCGAGGGAGGAGTCCTCCCTGGGTAAATCTGACAGGAGTTGGTAGATGAGACGAGGAGGAGGATAACCAAGGCGATCATGTCACTGTAGAAGAGAAGCAGAGTAAGCAGTGACATTGTCGAGGAAGAAGAGTTCATTGCTTTCAGTCTCAGTAGCAATCTTCTCCTTGAACTGTGAATCCTGAAAAGAACATGTACTAGAAGTAAAGGTAATTGTGCAGTTCAACTATTTACAAAGAGAAGGAAAAGAGATTAAATTGCACTGAGAAGATGGGGGACGTAAAGCGTGTCCTCAAGCTGCAAGGTTGGAGTAACACAGACTGTACCAATCCTGCATGCAGAAGATGGAGTACCATTCGCAACAAAAACCGAAGGCGACCGATTATGTTTGTTCAAGCAAGAGAACAAACAGGAATCTCCAGTCATGTGATTAGTAGCACTAGAATCAATCAGTCATTTACCCTGAGTAACAACACTAGCACAAGTAGAAGAGGTGGAGGCAAGAAACGTGGACTTCTTAGTATTTTCACCCGCAGACGGGCGAAGATGAGGATGTTTAGCCCAACAACGATCAACAAGATGGCATGTTTTGCCACAATGAGAGCAGACATGACAAGACGTACCACGCCCACCATTATGACCTTCACGACCAGCAAAATTACCAGAGCGAGCCGGATGAGCGAACATGTCATTAGAGGATGGCGAGGTAAGCAGAGGGGCGCTGAAGAAGAGTGGTAATTGCTGCAATACGGGCAACAGTAGCATCAAGTGTAGGTGAATCAGCTTCGCCAAGAATCTGTTGTCGTATCATGCCACAAGACTCCGGATGCCATAAGACTCCGGAAAACGAAGAAGGTAACACACAACCAGAGGCTCTTGGAAATGTTTGTGTTGCTCAGCTAGATCAGCAGAGAACGGACGATGTTGAAGAATCTCAGCGCCAAGCGCTTGCACCTCTTGATAAGCAGCAACAGGAGTTAAAATAGGGCGGGCAAACAAATCAGCATATAACGTATAGATGCGGGAGATAAGCACCTCTGGAATACAAAGCAGCAAGATGATTCCAAGCAGCCTTAACAGTCTTATCATGCCAAATAACAAGTAGACACTCATCAGAGTGACTATTTACAAGCCAAGTCCTAACCAAAGCATCACTGGCATCGCAGTCATAAAAAACAGCAGAATCACGAGCTGGAGGATCATCAATGAGATGATTGTGTTTGCGTTAAGACCTGAGCAAGAACACAAATGAGATCTGGATAATTTGGATCAACCAATTTAGAAGCAGTGCCAAGATTCCCAGACGGAAAAGAAACAGATAGGGCGACTTGAGTAGAGGAGACGGATAAGGTGGTAGAAGAATACTCGGTATCTGCCGTGAAAAAGACAGTTAGAAAAAGAAACCGTGCGGATAAGGGAAAAGAAATCTCGGGCGGACAGAAAAAAAGCTCGAGCAGACAGAAGAAGCGGCGCGGTTAGAAAACCGGAGGCCGCAAAGAACACGAGCAAAGCATGCGGTTAGAAAACCGGAAACCGCAAGGGTCGGGTCCCTCTGATACCATATGAAAAAATCTAAATAACAAGTTTTGCATTCCACACAAAGGTAATTTACAAGAGTATGACCCCCTATTTATAGGGGGGGAAGAAAAATATAACAGCCGACGTGGGACTAAATTACAACCTGCGGACAGGTCGGATAAAAAATTTAGACCACAAAACAACCAAGCGGTTAAGCCCTGACCGCTCCGACTAGAATTCGTCGGACATAGAAGCGGTCTGCTCCACACAGGTATCCGTCAGACTCAAGTAGCAGTCTGCAGCCTCTGATCAAGAACAGCAGTCCGCTACACAGGTATCCGTCGGACTCAAGTAGCAGTTTGCGGCCTCTGATCGAGAACAGCAGTCCGCTCCACACAGGTACCCGTCGGACTCAAGTAGCAGTCTGCGGCATCTGACCAGCTCGCTTCTGCACCAAGCCGCAATAATTGCTGGAATCCGCAGCTTCAGCTGCTCTCCAGACCGCAGCTTCAGCTGCCTCTATATGCCTACAAGAGACTAGGTGGGTGGGTGAGAAAGCTAATTTTTAGATAATTCAGGTTTTAAATTATGGTACACCGGAAAAAAATAAAACAAGCTGTGGAGTAGGTATTGTTGTGCATACTGTGGAAAAAACCTCAAACTTGTATATACTTTCTCAATAATCAAATACAAGGTATGAATACACATTTATAGGAGGGAGAAAGAGAGAAGAGATCCCTATACATGATGTGGGACTAAAGAGGAGAAAAGAAGAAAACTAAATAAATGGGCTCCAACATGGGCCTCTTAACATGGGTTTTTCTAACACTCCCCCACAAGTTGGAGCGTACAAGTCGTAGGCACCCAGCTTGGACAGGAACTGATAAAATAGGGTACTTGGTAGGGCCTTTGTGAGGATATCAGCAACTTGTTCAATACCCGGAACATGCTTCAATTCTATCTTCTTCATTTGAACTTTCTCCCGGATAAAGTGACTGTGCACTTCAATATGTTTTGTTCTTTCATGGAAGACCGAATTCTTTGTTATGTGTATAGTCGTTTGGCTGTCACATGACAGGATGGCAGGTGATGGAAGTTTTACTCCTAGATCGGCGAGGAGACTTTCAAGCCATGTAAGCTCAGAGACAACTGATGTCATCAATCGGTATTCTGCTTCAGCTGAGGATCGAGCAACCACAGCTTGTTTCTTACTCCGTCAGATAACAAGATGACCTCCAAAATAGGTACAAACCCCACTGGTTGACCGTCGATCATCTAAGGAACCAGCATAATCTGCATCAGAATACGCAACCAACGTTGGAGTAGAGGATGAGGTTTTGTATACCAGCCCTTGACCCGAAGCTGTTTTAAGGTATCTTAGGATGCGCTCCATGGCTTGAAGGTTAGATGTTCGAGGGGCATGCATAAACCGGCTGACCACCCCAATAGCAAAGGATATATCCGGTCTTGTAACTGTTAGGTAGATCAATTTCCCAACAAGTCGTCGATAGTATTCCGGATTATGGAGGGGAAGATCTGTATCAGAAGCATGTGCACACAGCTTATGATTTGCATCCATTGGAGTAGTAGTGGGCTTGCATCCAGAGTAGCCAGTATCTTGAAGGAGATCCAGGCAGTACTTCCGTTGGGAGAGGACAAGTCCATCCGGACATCTCGTGATCTAAAGACCAAGGCAGTATCGAAGATGCCTCGGATCTTTTGTCTGAAAGACGGAGCTAAGGTGTTGTTTGACCGTTTGGATTCCCTTTGAATCGTCTTCAGTGATTAGGATGTCGTCAACATAAACTAACAGAAGAACCGCCCCTGTTTTCTGATGACGAGTGAACAGATAGAAGTCTGTTGAGCTCCGAGTAAAGCCGACTTCCCGAACTGCCTTACTAAACTTATTGAACCATGCCCGAGGGGATTTTTTGAGACCATAAATGGACTTCTTCAGATGACACACTCGGGACTCCCCCGTGGTCTCAAACCCGGGAGGTTGCTGCATGTAGACTGTTTCCTGGAGATCGTCGTTCAGAAACGGATTTTTGATGTCCAGTTGATGTAAGGGTCATTGGCGATGCACAGTCACGGAGAGGACACGAACGGTGTTGAGTTCGGCTACGGGAGAGAATGTCTCCTCATAATTGAGACCATGTTGGGTGAATCCACGAGCCACCAGGCGGGCCTTAAGACGATCAATTGTCCCATCAGGAGCATGTTTGATGACAAAGACCCATTTACACCCAACATGTGTCTGCCCGGGAGGTAAAGGGACTAGGTGTCAGGTCTGGTTAGCCCAGAGAGCAGTCATTTTCTTCTTTCATGGCCGCCCGCCAGCCAGGATGTTGGAGAGCCTCCAGCACAGAGTTAAGTACAGAAATAGAGGATAATGAAGTGGCAAAAGTTTGAAGTCCTGGCGATAGGCGATGTAGGGATACATAATTTGTCATGAGATGAGGGGTTGATTTTGGTGCCGGATCAGCAGGACGCGGAGCGTCAGAGGTCGAAGCCGACTGCATTGGGGCAACGGAGCTAGGTTGGCGACGAGGGTAAACACGTATAACCGGTGGCTTGAAAATAGTGGGAGGCTGGGCAGGAATGTGTGGTAGGGGAGGAGTGGTAACGGGAATGAGAGGACGTAGGATGGGTGGCGGTAGAGGTGTAGGGTCTGGAGAAGAGAAGAAGGAAAGATCCTCCTTAAAGGTAACATTAGCAGAAATAGTTACCTTGTGGGTAGTAGGAGAATAGCAGAAGTAGCTTTTCTGAGTTCGTGAGTAGCCAACAAAGATTTGTTGGGCCGCTCGGGGATCCAACTTGTCCGTGGATGGACCAAGAATGTGAACATAGCAGGTGCACCCAATGATGCGGGTATAAGAGAGAATGCCGGAGTAGAGGGGAACAGGAGGCTGAACGGAGTGGCATTATGGAGTATGAAGGACGGTAGACGGTTAATCAGATAGCATGTTGTTGAAAAGACAAAGTTCCAATAAGCTTTGGGAACCTGCATTTGAATCATGAGAGAGAGCGACATCGAGAAGATGGCGGTTCTTACGTTCGGCTACGTCATTTTGTTGAGGGTTATACGCACACGATGTTTGGTGAATGACTCCAAAATCCGAGCAAAGGTTCGCAAACTCGTGGCTAGTGTATTCGCGAGCATTATCAGTGTGAATAGTTTTGATGTTCGTGGAGAATTGTGTGTGGGTCTCAAGGAGGAAAGCCCGAAAGACACGTGGAAGCTCGGATCGATCCCGAAGTAAATATAGTCATGTCATTCTAGAATAATCATCAATAAAAGTTATAAAATAGCGATAGCCAGGAATGCTAGTGATTTTGTACGGTCCTCAAATATCGAAGTGTACTAAAATAAAAGAAGTAGAGCTCCGAGTACAATGAGATACAAAAGAGGAACGACGCTGCTTGCCGAAAATACAAGATTCGCAATGAAAATGAGGAAGAGATACATCTGGTAGAGCCTTCTGGAGGACTGGCAAAGGGGCATGCCCAAGACGCTGATGTCAATCGACGGAAGAGACGGAAGATAGGATAGTAGGAGAGTCATCAAGAAGGTAGAGTCCATTCTGCAGTCGTCCTTTACCAATGATATTCCGCATCTGTCGATCCTGTATCAGAAAAGAAGAAGATGTAAAGGTTATAAAGCAATTTAAATCAGTAGTGAGGCTACCAACAGAAAGTAAATTAAATGGAGATCCTGAAACATGAAGAGCAGAGCGTAGAGATAAAGGAGTGAGAGGGATATCTGTAGAGCCAGGGACCGGAACAGTGTCCCCATTGGCCAATGTGATACACTTAGGATGAGGAGAATCCAGGTACTGATGTGGTCACAAGGAGGTGATGTGATGAGTGGCACCTGAATCAACTATCCACCGCGGACTAGTGGAGAAACAAGCAATACCTTAATGTGAGATGGAGGCAGCCGAGGTAACGGAGGCAGGTGGGTGACTGAGCAGACCCTGAAGTTGTTGGAGCTGAAGTCGGACTTCTTCAATGTTAGTACGAGTGATCGAGGAGTCGTGGGCAGCAACGGCGGCCTGTGGACGAGGAGGAAGTCCATGTTTGCGATAGCACGTGGACTCAAGGTGGTCATCCATGCCGCTGAAGGAACACTTTGGGCGTGGCCGGCCTCCCCGACTTCGAGGGCAGGAACGCCCCCCCCCCCCCCCCGGCAGAAGGTGGAAGGGGCAGTAAGGGCGCAGAAGTATGTTGTAGGAGAGTCGGTGATGGAGATCCAGAACTATCAGGAAGCGGGGAGACCTTGAGCAACATAGAACATAGATCTGATAGTGACAGAGTAGCAGCAGAGGAGAGGATCTGAGCCTGAACACTCAGAAGATGCGGTGGCACACGAGCCATCATCATGGTCACGCCAACGGCTTCTTTTTGAGCACGCTGTGCAGCAAGATCCGTCGTAGGAGGTTGATGTTGAATCCATGCTTCAACCAGAGTTTTGGCCCGAGCGACAAAGGAGATGAGGTCGGTGGCTCCGCAAACATCAAAAGTCTGAAGATCAGTGATGATGTCATATAAGTGTTGCAGACTATCTTTCCCGGAATAGAGGGAATGAAGTTCATCCCACATTGTTTTGGCCGTTTCATGATACATGGTCATGCGATACGGTTCTCCATCAAGGGAGTTGAGGAGCCATGTCTAAACGCGACCGTCATTGCGCAGCCAGTCGTCAGTAGGAGCGGGAGCAGCCTGAGCCAAGTGATGTCGGAAGCCTTTGGATTGAAGAACGCGGCGAACCGAGTGCACCCACACCACAAAGTTCTTCTTCCCGGCTAACGAGATAGTCATAATCCGCAGTTCATCCCGAAGTTCAGGAGCAAGGGTCAGGCGGTCTGCAGAGGAGGAAGTCGCATGTCCGGTAGAGTCAAGAGAAGACCCCATGACCAAGCGGTTAGGAGGCTAGACCGGCGGCAATAGGAGCAAAGGATAGAAAAGGAACCGCGCGGGTAGTACAGGAGTAGGTCGGGCGGTTAGCAGGGAAAATGGGCGGACATGGTGGTAATGGTCCGGCGGCAAGCACAGAAGCAGCAGCGACCAAAGAAATTGATCGGGAAGAAAGGAGAAGTCATCTTGAGTAGAAAGCTGGGGAAGCCGCACGGTCTCGGTGGCAATACACCAGCGGCAAGAGAAGATGTCGCGACCAAAATGCAGAGGCCACCGCGGTTAGAGAAGCCGCAGCGGCGAACTAACAAAGAGGTCGTTCGAGAAGTCCGCACGGTCAGGGTGAGTACACCAGCAGCAAGAGAAGATGTCGCGACCAAAATGCAGAGCTCGCAGCGGTTAGAGAAGCCGCAGTTTGGAAGAAGTCCGCACGGTCCGCGCGAGTAAAACGGGTGAGAAACCGCGCGGGAAGGGAGCTCATAGCGGTTTAGAGAAGCCGCACAGCGGGTAAGAGATCTCGCAGCGGTTAGAGAGCTCGCGAGAACCAAAGGAAGGGCCGCGCAAGAAATATAGTGCAGCGGTTGGAGAGCTCGCGAGAACCAAAATAGAGGTCGCGCGAGCAAGAGAGCGGGGAGAGAAGCCGCGCGGGTAGAGAGGAAACCGCGCGGGTAGAGAGGAAACCGCGCGGATTGAGAGACGAGGGAGAAGGCCCCACCTGTCAGAGAGTCCTATAAAGAGGAGAACGGGGAAGCAGTGGAGGCCACGGGATCGGTGGGGAGGAGAGGTGGGAAGAATGTTTCTAGCCGCAAGCGGGTAAAAATCAGGCCGCGCCCTGAGCGAGAAGAGGAGGTCGGTCAGTTAGACACAACCAGACCGCGCTCTACGCGAGAAGGGGAGACCGGACGGTTAGCAGAATGTTAGCCACACGGAGAGACCGATTCCCTCTGATACCATGTGGAGAAAACCTCAAACTTGTATATACTTTCTCAATAATCAAATACAAGGTATGAATACACATTTATAGGAGGGAGAAAGAGAGAAGAGATCCCTATACATGATGTGGGACTAAAGAGGAGAAAAGAAGAAAACTAAATAAATGGGCTCCAACATGGGCCTCTTTACATGGGCTTTTCCAACACATACTACTTTGAAGGATGAAGTTAATAGGGTAAGTAGAAAAGATGATAGAATATTAACTCTTAAATTGATCATAGGAAAAGAAACCATTAATGTGATCAGTGTTTATGCGCCACAAGTAGGATTGAGTGAAGCTATTAAAGTGCAATTTTGAGAACACTTAAATGATTTAGTAAGAGAAATTTCAGAAAGAGAGAAGATTTTCATAGAAGGAGACTTAAATGGACATAATATAGAGAAGAAAAATGTAGATTACACGACCGTTCATGGAGGATATGGATATGGAGAAAAGAATGAAGATAGACGAATCATTTTAGACTTTGTCGTAGCACATGGGCTAATTGTATCAAATACGTTATTCATAAAGAGGGAAAAACATTTAATTACGTTTAAAAGCGGACCAAATAAGTCACACATTGATTTTTTTATGACTCGCAAAATAGATAAAATGATTTGAAAGGATTGCAAAGTCATAATAGTAGAAAGTTTGACAACACAACATAGGTTAGTGGTGTTAGATGTACAAATTAAATATAATAAATTAAAGACGAGAACAAAAATATTACAAAAAATTTGGTGGTGGAACTTGAAGATAGAAAAACAGGTTGTGCTTTGAAGACAGCAATTATGAAACAACAAGTTGATGACTCTTATGTTGATTTTAATGTCTCATGGGAAGTTATGTCTTCACATTTAAGAATAAGTAGAAAGAAAGTACTTAGAGTATCAAAAGGTCGTGCGCTTCAAATAAAGAATCTTGGTGGTAGAAAGAGAAAGTGCAAGACAAAGTGAGGGCAAAGATCGGCAGCTATAAATCACTTTACGCTTGTAGAAATAATGAAAACTTAGTCAGGTATAAAGTCGCCAAAAAAGAAGCTAAACAAGCAGTAAGTAAAGCAAGAAGTTAAGCTTATGAAGAATTTTATAATTAACTAGATACCAAAGATGGAGAGTGTGGCATATATAAAATTGCTCGAGCTAGAGAAAGGAAGATAAGAGATTTAAGTCAAGTAAAATGCATAAAGGATGAGACAAATGTAATTTTGACCGAAGATATGGATATTAAAGAGCGATGGAAAAGATATTTTATCAATTATATAATGAAACAAAGTACAATGAATTAAACTTAAAAGAGTTAAGTAAATCAGAGAAGTATAGGAACATAACATTTTATCGTAAAATTCAGATATCAGAGATAAAAGAAGCTCTAAATAAGATGAAAAATGGAAAGGTTGTTGGGTTAGACGATATACCTATCGAAGTATGGAAATGTCTAGGAAATAAAAGAATTTTGTGTCTTACATATTTTTTCAATAAGATACTGAAGTCAAAAAGGATCAGACCAATGGAGAAAGTATCTTGGTACCTTTGTATAAGAATAAAGGGGATATACAAAATTATGTTAATTACAGAGGAATTAAATTGATGGGGCATACCATGAAACTATGAGAACGAGTAATAGAAAGAAGAGTAAGACAGGAGACTAACATCTCGGCGAATCAATTTTGATTCATGTCAGGGAGGTCGACTATGGAAGTTATACATCTCTTTAGGAGACTCATTGACAACTATCGAGAAAGAAAACAAGAATTGCATATGTTGTTTATTGATCTTGAGAAGGCTTATGATAGAGTTACAAGAGAGATCTTATGCAGAATCTTAGAAAAGAAAGGTGTAACTGTTTAATATATTGACATAATCAAAGATATGTATACAAATTCAGTGACAAGGGTGAGGACTTCTGAATGATTAACACAGGAATTCCTTATCACTGTTGGCTTACATCAAGGTTCAGTTTTAAGCTCTTATCTTAGATGAGCTCACTAGACATTTGCAACAAGCAATACCTTGGTGTTTATTGTTTGCGGATGATATCGTTTTGGTTGATGAGACACACGAGGGTGTTAATGCAAAACTTGAATCTTGGCGAGACACTTTAGAAAAGAAGGGTTTTAGGTTGAGTAGGGCAAAGACGAAGTATATGGAGCTTAAATTTAACAGTATAAGAAGGACAGGTGACTTCATTATTAAGTTGGGTGATCAAGATATTTCTCGCAGTGAGTGTTTTAAATATCTTGGATCGATAGTTCAAAAAGACGGAGGTATTAATAAAGATGTGACACATATAATCCAAGCGGGTTGGTTGAAGTGGAGAGGCGCGTCAAGGATCTTATGTGATCGTAAAGTACCACTAAAATTTAAGGGCAAGTTTTACCGTACTGCAATTAGACCCGCGATGCTCTATGATTCTGAGTGTTGGGCAATGAATTGTGTACATGAGCAAAAAAAATGAGAGTTGCAGAGATTAGAATGCTTAGGTGGATGTGTGGACACACGAGATTGGATAAAATTAGGAATGAATTTATCATGGATTAGACAGGAGTAGCACCAATTGCAGAGAACGTGCGAGAAGCTCGTCTAAGATGGTTTGGACACGTACAAAGGAGACCATTAGAGGCTCCTGTTAGGCATTGTGAGAGTCTAGTCACTAGGTGTGTTAAACGAGGGAGGGGTAGACTAATAAAGACTTGGAATGAAACTATAAGGAAAGACATGATGTACTTAAGCATTAGTGAGATTATGACAAAGGATAGGGCACAATGGCGACAAAGAATCCATATAGCCGACCCCACATAGTGGATAAAAGTTTGAGTGTTGTTGTTAATAAAATTTTGTTTTCAATTTTTAGAAGTTCAAAATCTCATGAAATTTTATCGAAGTATTTGCAAGTTTTTAAATATAAATCATTAGATCTTCATAGTTAGAAGGAGGTACATCAGTGTCGCTTTGGACACTGCAATCGTCGTCTGATACTTTGTGTCTCTTTCACATGAAGCTCATGTTTGTCTCTTCATCGTCACTTGAGGTGGAGCCGTTTGAGCTTTCGGATGAAGAGTCATCCCATGTTGGCGCCTTTAGTACCTTCTTCTTTTCTTTTTTTGTGTCGTTTTTCCTTCTGCTTTTTCACATACTTTGAGCACTGTCTTCTAATGTTTCTGGTCTTCCTACAGTGGAAGCACTCCGGTGGAGGCTGCTCGTCATCGTCGTCACTTCCTTTTTCCTTCTTGGATGACGAGCCTTCCCTCTTTGAGTCCTTTTGAAAATATTTCCAGAAGGCATTTCTCCTTTCCGGATTTTTGATGAACTTTTTTAAATTTTTCACAAAGAGGCTCTCCTTGTCCTCCTCATCAACGTCATCGTCCTCTTTCCTTGACTTCGGCGCCAATACCTTCTTCTTCATCCCATTGTTGTATTCTACACGTTCGATTTTGAGCTCAACCTCATGGGTTTTTAGATTCCCAATGAGGCTCTCAATCTGGAGTTGTCTCAAAACAAGCGACTCGGAGATTGTCGTCACTTATGGTGCATGGTTAGTCTAGCGTGAGCGTGATGTAGGCCATCTTTTTGCCCCGATTGAGCCTTGTACCCGTCCTAACGATAATCCTTGTTAGCCTATTTTGAGTCTACCCCTCCTGTTGATTTAGCCCCACTTCGCGATCACCAGAGCCTTAAAGCTTTTCCCAGTTGCACACCCCAATCTCGATGTATTAGTATGTTAATCCTTCCATTGGTGTTGTTGTGGTGTTGTTATGCGGTTGTGCGGTGAAGTTTTCTTGAAAATTTGGCTGAAAGTGTATTATAAAAATCTGGAAAAAGAAAAGAAAAAAATATGTGATGATTGATATAAAATAAGAAAGTGAAAATGAAGAGTCTATTTGTGTTATTGTTGTGGTGATAGGCGCGCACACCCGTGTTGTCAAGTTCAAGTCTGGTGGTGTGGTGCACCTGCATGTTTTGTTGGCAAGAGGACTTCATTCGTATGAGCTCATTTGGGTTGTGCGTAGCCATCGTTTTTATCCTTTTGCGTCCTTACCTACGTATATACCCAAGCCCCAGTATTTTCCTAAAGTCCTATGGATTCACGCTTGAGTCAAACTATCGTTGTGGAGAGAGTGTGAACGGGCAAGCGTATGGTCCCCGACATTGATGGATTTCTTTGGAGGTGATCCCGAGCCCCGGTCTTTGGCAATGCTCAACTGAGTAGCCTGCATACTTTCTTCCTACGCATGACCGAACGATTCTCCAGAGTTCTATTTTTCAGTAGTTACAATACTTATTTACACATGTCGAAATTCATAAACTTCGTGGTATAACTAAAAATTGTATCGATTATATTTTCTATGCCCATACTGTTTTCGATTTCTCGCAATACTGTATTTTGAAATTACTGAGCCAGCTAGCTGTTTTCTAGTTCACGGAGAGATGATTTGCTCGGGACGAGCAAATGTTTAAGTCTGGTAGTGTGATGAGCCCGATATTTATAGGGTTTTTCGGACTCATCTGGGCTTGTTTTCTCACTCGTGCACTGCATTACAACCGGTTATCGATTATATTTGCATCGTTCGGTCATTGACCACATTGTGCATTGTTTTGGTTCATGGGTGTGCAATTACGCATTCTGTTGTTGGGGGTACGCACATGGTACTCCCCATGGCTCTTTCTGGTTGTTGATTGTATTTTGGTGCTGGGAGCTTGTGCTCCAGCTTGGTTTTATTGCTATGCAGGTAGTCGGGACGTCCCGAATTCCATTTTCAGGTCCTGTGTAGAACGCACGGTCGTGTGAATTTCTTCACACACTGTTCATGGCAATCGTGTGTTATACACATCAATTCTGGGGAAGTCTGTGGTTACCCGTGTGTTTTGTTCCCGCACGGTTTCGGCCAAACCGTGCGCGAAGGAAACGCACGATTTTCCTGTAGCTTTCTTGTTTGTACCATTCTGTGGTTAATCGTGTGATTTGTTCACGCACGGGCGGCAGCGCCCGTGCACGAGTAAAAAACACGGTTCCCCTATTTATTCCTGAATTCCATCTTTCTGTTGTTACCCGTGCGATTTCCTTCACGCACGGGCGGAAGCGTCCGTGCGCGAGTAAAACGCACGGGTCAACGCTTCTTCATCCGCAAGCTTAGCCAGGAAGTTAATAACGCACGGTCGTGCGCCAAACCGTGCGTGCCTATTTTTCTGACCTGCTTCTATTTAAAGCGCAGATTTCTTCTTCCAAGGAGCCCAGTCCGATCCAGCCCGCCTTTTCTGCTCCTCTGAGCGAGAAAACTTCCCTCCAGCCACCATTTTCTCTCTCCTCCTTGGAGAGAGGATTCGGCCACCATTCTTCCTCCAAGAGCTCGCAATAGCATCATCTCCGGCCACCATTGTCTTCTCCAAACTCCAAGCTCCGTTTCAAGCTCTTAGGGTGCTGCATCCGTGGAGTTCTCTGGATAGATTTAGCCCAGCGATTATTCACGAAGAAGACGGGTTATTGGAAGGAAGTGACAGCCCTTCTAGACCCCGGACGTCATCCGTAGACCGAGCTCGGACAAGGCCCGACAACCCTTGACTCCGGCCGCGAATCTCGGAAAGCCTTCGTGCGTTTGGTTGTTTCTCTTCCCCTTCATTTGTAGTATTTCTTTTCTGCTTATTTTGGAGGTTGGAATGATGTGTAAGAACACTGTTTAGCTTAAGTATTTTAGCATGTTTGTGTGTTGATATATTTTAGTTCTTGATTGTGTTGATGAGCTTCAGTTTATTATGTTCATGTTGGGATAGTGTCGTTCTAGCAATTGCTAGAAGTGTGTGTGGCGAAGAGGTGATTGCGACCCTCATTGGATCATCCATCTTTCATATTACTCTCTTGAGTAATCCATCAAAGAGACGCGGTGACGGCGACCCGCAATAGGATTATTAGTGTTAAACTTAGGAAACTCCAAACCAAAACCCCATTTGTTTACGTTAACACTTGCAATCACTTTTTCAATAACGAAATCACACTCCCTACTTGCACTCCTCGAGAGATCGATATCCGGGGATTCAACTCCTCAACTTTATTACTTGACTAAGATCGGTACACTTGTCGTGACTGCATCAGTTTTCGTCTGTCGCAGCACTCTACTCACATAGTAGATGGGGAGCTGCATCTTGCCTTCTTCTCTGACCAACACCGAACTAACTACTTTTGCTCCTACTCTCAGATAGAGGAGGAGGTTTTCGCTTCCCTGCGGACCTTGGAGGAGAGGAGCTTGAGTTAGCTACTGCTTGAGCTTTAAGGCTCCTCGCACTCCGCGGTCCATTCGAACTTCTGATTGCCCCGGAGAGCTCGGAAGAATGGAGAACACTTCTCTCCTGCCTTGGAGAGAAAACGGCTAAGGCCTGTCAGCCTTCCCGTCAACCTTTGGACTTCCTTGGGATCTCTCGGGGATGCCATCTCCAGAATGGCCATGACTTTGTCCGGGTTAGGCTCCACCCCCCTTGGAGTGAGGAGGTGACCTAGAAACTTTCCTCTTCCTGCACCGAAGACGCACTTGGCCGGGTTGAGTCGCATCTTGTACTTCCTCAGGGTGCGAAGGTCTCCACCAGATCCTTAATGTGCTCTGCGACGCTCTTGCTCTTGACAAGGAGATCGTCCACATATACTTTCAGGTTCCGCCCCTTCTGCTCTTTGAAGAGTTGATCCATCATTCTTTGGTAAGTTGCGTCCGCGTTCTTGAGCCCGAAGGGCATCATCTTGTAGTTGTAGCAGTCATCGTTGGTGATGAAGGAGACGTCGCGGCAGTCGGGGGGATGCATCCGGATCTGGTGATACCCTGAAAAGGCATCAAGAAAACTCATCACAGGAAACCCGACGGCGGAATCAACCAGCATGTCGATTTGAGACAAGGGGTAGCAATCCTTTGGGCAAGCTTTATTCAACATGGAAAAGTCAATACATAGACCTCAGCCCCATCCGGGCTTCTTCACCATTACAACATTGGAGACTCAGCCTGGATACTGGATCTCTGAAACAAAACCCGCCTCCAGCAGCTTTTCTACTTCCTCTCTGATCGGACCAGCCAGCACGGCAGCGCTCTTCCTTTGCTTCTGACGAACGGTAGCCACCGCGGGATCCAGGTTGAGGCGATGGCAGGCAACATCGGCATCAATCCCTGGCATCTCGGCAGCACTCCAAGAAAAAACGTCGACGTTCTCCTGTAGGCAAGCGGTCATCTCTATCTTTCACTCCGGCGGCAGGGATCCTCCAACCTTCAGCAGACCAGGCTCTCCTCCTCGGGAGATCACTTCCACCTTTTCTACCTCCTCAGCAGCACGCAATCCTTCCTCCCTTTCCAGCAGCTCCTCCAACCTCTCCGCGTCCCCCATCCAGCAGATGGTACTGACGGCATTCAGGTAACACTCCCTAGAGGCCTTGGGATCTCCCCTGATCCTGACTTGGACATCCCCCCGACAGTATTTCAGGCATTGATGATAAGACGACGGAACGGCCTTGAAATAGTTGATGAGGGGACGCCCGAAGATGGTGTTGTATCCGCTAGGCGCATCGAAGATGACAAAACGGCATCGGATCGAAGTCCCGCCTAGAGTGACCAGAAGGTCCATGCTCCCCTCCACCTCTTTCTTCTCTCCTGAGAAGCCAAAGAGGGGTCCGTCCGCATCCTGAACCCGAGACGCCTCCACTTGCAGCCCGATGAAAGTCCTTTTGAAAATGACGTTCACCGAGCTCCCGTTGTCCGCGAGGATTCGGTCGACGGTGAAGTCTTCGATGGCAGCTCCAGGGCATCGTGGAAGGGGGTTTCATTTCCCAGCATGTCCTCCTCTGAGAAAGTAATCTCGTCCAGCGGCGGTGGGTTCTGTGAGGTCGAGGCGCCGCTCCTCTTGTATATCTGATGGAGACTTCCCTTGCGGGAAGCTCCGAGCCCGGCTCCTCCGTTGATCACTCCAACCTGCCCACCTCCTGGGCCATGGATCACCTCTCTACGACCTCCCAGGTCGACCCGATCCTCATTCCTTCTCCTCAGCGGAGCTTGGAATGCCACTTGCCCCACCGGGGCCTCTTGCCTCGGCTGCTCCCTCTCCGCAACTCCTGTTTCCAACCTCCTCCTCGCTTCCCAGAACTCCGGGCAAGCCAACGTCTCATGCCCCTCTACTCGATAAATGTCGCAGTAAAGGGGAATCTCCGCCTCCTGACGCCTCGCCCGCCCTTCCTGTTTGTGACGCTTATTGTCTTGACGGGCAATAACCATCACCTCCCTCCTTGCTCCTCGGCCTTCCTCCTGACTGTTATCGTTCCTCCTCTCCTCTTGCTGAAAATGTGGTCGAACTGGTGGCCTCCACTAGGGGCGATTCTCGAGGTACTGGAATAGCCTCTTTTCTCCTCTCCCTGTCGGAGCCTCTGCGGGTCTCCTCTCTTCCTGCCTCCGAGGTCTCTCCTGTCTCCCCTCTTCCACCCTTCTGGGCTCTTCTCTCTTCTTCTCTTCCTCTCTCCTCCTCGGTTCCTCCCTTCTCCTCTCTTCTCGCCTCTCTGACAGCCTCCCTTTCCCCGACTCCGAAAGTCTCCATCTCTTCCTCTCTAACAGCTCATCTCCGTCCATCCGCGCCAAGAAATCTTTGTTCATTTCCTCCCCCTGGATGAACGTGTTTGCCCTCTCTACCATGTCCTCAAAGGACCTCGGGGGTTTGGAGCCAATCTCCATGTTGAAGAGGCCTTGCTTCAGACCGAACTTGAGGGTCACCATCAGGGTGAAGCCATCCACCTCCTCCACCTCCAAGATATCCTCCTGGAAACGATCTATGTAATGGCCGAGACTTTCATGTTTCCCTTGGTTGATTTTGAAGAGGGCGGTTGCTTCTTTCTTCCTTTTCTTGGATGTCGTGAACCTCGTCATGAGGCCCCGACGCAGATCGGAGAATCAATAGATGGAACCTGCTGGCAGCTGGTGGAACCAGTCTCTCGCATTACCCTTGAAGGTGATGGAGAAGAACCGGCACTTGAAGGCGTCGGACATGTTGCGGATGGAAACTACATCTTCAAACCACTGAAGATGCATGATCGGGTCATCTTTGTCAAAGTAGTAGGTGAGGACGGGCTCTCTGAAGCCTTCGGGAACTGGGGCCGCGAGGATCTCGTCACAGAAGGGGCTCCTCCCTTCATGGCGGCGACGAGTTTCATCCTCGCTCAAATCATCACCATACTCGCTCCATGGGCGAGTATCTCGGTATCTCGCCGTTGGTTCTGGATCTCGGAATCTGATTCCCTGGCTGCTCGCCGGATAAAGTCGCGACTGCTTCGGTCGCTCCTCTCCTGCCCACGCGGGCTCCTTCCCAGCTCGCTTCGTCGGCGCTTCCTCGTCAGGCGACGGGGAGAAGTCGTGGTGACATCAGGGGGATGAGAAAATCCGGGGGGATGACAAAACCCGGCGAGGACAGTCCTCTCGATCCTCTTGGCGAACTCTTCAAACGCTGCAATGGTCACAAACTCGCCACCTCGCGCGGAGTTACCAGCTCCCGCCGAGTTGCCGACCAACTCTCCATGCTCGCCACCACTCACCATCTCGCTAAACCGCCAAACTTTCCTCCTTGCCTGCGATCCACGCTCACCGCACCAAGTGTTGAAGCCAGAAAAATCCCGATCTCAGAATTCGGATCAAGGCCACCTAAGGTTACCGGTTCAGGGGTAAGACTAGACGGCTAGAGTGACTAGGATGAAGAACGAAGGCAAAACAGGACCCCAGATGTTGCGGCAGGAAGGTCCCACCACGTACCTGGATGCTCAAAAGGAGCAGCCCCTTCTCAACCAAAAATGGTCGAACTAGGTACGAGGGAGACTAGCCGGTGACTAAGTCGCAAGGTCGTGACCTGGTCTCTAAGGAAAAGGAATTCAAAGGCTCAGCTGGTACCCGAAAAGAAGAGCTCGTGAATATCCTGCAAAGGATTTTCAGTGTCCCTCCTCGTACCCCTGGGGACCTATTTATAGGGAAATCCAAGAGGGGGGTCATATTTATACCCCACCCCCTGGAGACTAGGCGACTTCCCAGGGGAACTCGCACGGGCTGGGTGAGTATCTCGTCTAGTCGCATACTTGGTGAGTATGCGAGGGGAGCTCGCCATACTCGCTCAGGCCTTCTGCTGCCTTGCGCACTGACTCTGACTTCTGTCTTGACTTGTTGACATTGACTTCTGCTGACCTGGTTGCGGTATGACCCATCCTCAACGAATACGAGTTGTACAGCAACAATATGACGGGGCCACCAAAATCTGGCCTCGGCAAAAGAGGAGCTAGCCTAACTGCGGCGAGACAAGACCGTGCGCGATGTGGCCGAGGTATAAAATCCAGCTCGCCACTCTTCCTTTGCTCGTGGGCTTCAATAAGTCTAATCCTTTGATCTTTCTCCTTCTCCGGGTTGCTGAGGTTCTCGCTGCTACCCAACTCTCCCTTCTGGAGGAAGAGAACAAGGGCTTGCGAGACAAGATGGAAGCCCGCAAGCTCGCTTTGGCGATAGCGAGGTCACAAGCCAGCACTGAACCTGCTCCAGGGACGTCCTCGGTGGAGGCATCCATTCAACTGTCGCAAACCGATCTTCGCGTGATGCAACGCCTCAATCTGAATTCGTCGTGTATTCAGTAGAACAGAAAATTTTCCTAAGCAAAATTCGTCGAGTATAGTAGTGGATACTCATCGAATTAGTCGAGTTTATTTATGAATACTCGTCGAATTCGTTGTGCATATTTACTGACACTCGTCGAATTCGTCGTGTTTACTTGGAGAATCCTTTCTGTGATCTTGAAAATCGGTTAAGTAAGATTCGTCGAGTATCCTCAAGTATACTCGTCGAATTCGTTGAGTGTACAAATAGACACTCGTCGAATTCGTCGAATATATCAATCGATACACGTCGAATTCATCGAGTCTCTCTAGAAAAGACTCTGAATTCTCATACTTACTCTTCTGGATTTGTCGAAGTTAATTTCGTCAGATATCAAGCGATTCGTCGAGTATATTCATGGATATACAACGATACTCGACGAATGGACTTAGCAAATTTTTTTCGTAATTCTGTCTTACGGGTTTCTATTTCAATATGACGGTCATGTACATTACACGTGGACCTTTTGTTTGCGAAAGATTTTTCTAGCCGTTAGAAGAAGGAATCCTATAAATACCTAAGGTTAATTCGTTCAACCTTAATCACTCATTCCATCTTTGAAATCAAGAATATGGCCGCACGTTTCGTCGGACTCACAGCTTTCGGAAAATGAAGAACGTCGACCTAGCCTCTCTCGATCAGCGATTCCTTCAAGAAGTGATTTGACCGATCTTGTTTCAAGTTCTATAGAAGATTTCAGATCTAGTGGGATCAAGATTTCAGATCAAGCTCCAAGAGAAATTTTTAGTCTTCTCCTTCCTCAAGAACTTCAAGTTTTTCATTCCAAGGAAGAAGAAGATAGGATATTTTCAGATCTGAAGGATTAGATTAATTTTCAATCTAAAAGCGTTGTATAAACTCTTTTGTATTTTTGTAGGAAAAACTTTCTTCCTAGGTGTAGATCCTTGTGATAGGATCGAGACGAGATGTAAGAGAGTTTGTTCTATCAGAGTATGAGAGATTGTTCTCCGAGAACTAGAAGTGTTTACTCCGAGTTGTAAGATTTGGTTAAATCTGAGAAAAGTGAAGTAGTTGAATCTAGCCCTTCGTGGTAGATAGGCAAGGCGGGAAAGTGGACGTACCCAAATCGGAGAACTACTATAAATTCTTTTGTTGTGTTGTGTTTGTTCTGTGTGCTCGCTCTTAATATTTTTTAATCCGCTATAAAACGCAGAACTCACCTATTCACTCTCATCTAAGTGATTTAGGTAGGCATCTAGACACTTTCAATATAAAATATTCATAATCATTTCAAATTTAAGGATGTTCATCACTCATTTTCTCATGTTCCTCTGTATTGTTGGAGATCAAGGCTTCTTAAATAAATGGTTCATCTAAATACAAGTTGGCAACTATGAAGCACCGATACGGGTACGAGTACAATAAAATTCTTTATAATTTTAATTTAAAAAGTAATTTAAATCTAAAGCACATTTTGTTACTATGATAAACAAACAACAATAGTTATATTTATGTGTCATAAAATTTTCTTTTCTGAAAGACATGCAAAAGTGTTTTGTTTACTTTAGAAAAACAAACGCATATTACAATATGCAAAACGACCTGCCAAGTCCAAGTGTATTTGCAAACTAGAGTAATAAGTGTACCCGCCAAGTATCGAGTACACACTGATACCAGATGCGTGTCTGGTACGGGTACGTGACCCTCAAGGAAGTATCGGTGCTTCATAGAATGGATTTCGTTTAATTAAAATTTCTACCATCAATCACTTAATTTTACATCATGTAATCTAAATTGTTAAAGATGGTGAACCAAGCCGCCTTAATTGTTCCCTGGACCAACCAACTTCCACAATTACTTAATCCTAAATGTAACTGCTCCCAAAGAGACGCTTGACCCTTGGGATATCGTAACTCCTTAAATGCTTGTTTTCATTTCCTTCACTATATAATCAGGTGTATTAAATCAAATGAATGCAATGAAAATGACAATGATCTTCTTCCTCTGCAATTGTTTTCTCTCTGTCACCTATCATTCTCGACTAACAGTGGTATCAGAGCTGCAAGGTTCTGCATATCATCAACTACGAAATCATGAGCTCATCATCTACATTTCCATCATCCTCAATCTTCAACGGGGAAATGATGAGCAATGGGAAGTTAAAATGCAAACATTGTTCGACCCGGGAGCTTTTTGACATCGTTGAAACCGACCCTCAAGAAAGCAGCAAACAGAAAGAAGCGGGAATATCCAAAGGAGAAAAGAAAAGGAATTCTTTAACATTGTTAATCATCCACTAATCTGTAAACCCGTTGTATTCTAGAGGATCATGAGAACAAGATCTGCCAAAACTGCTAGGGATATCCTCAAGGAGGTATACCAAGGAGGCAATAAGGTAAAATCTATAAGACGCCAAAACCTGAGAAGGAATTTTGATGTTATAAATATGATAGAAGACGCGTCAGGGATCTTATGTGATCGTAAAGTACCATTAAAATTTAAGGGCAAGTTTTACTGTACTGTAATTAGGCCAGCGATGCTCTATGGTTCTGAATGTTGGGCAGTGAATTGTGTACGTGAGCAAAAAATTGGAGTTGCGGAGATGAGAATGCTTAGGTGGATGTGTGGACACACGAGACTGGATAAAATTAGAAATGAATGTATCAAGGATAAGACAAGAGTAGCACCATTTGCAGATTAGATGTGAGAAGCTCGATTAAATGGTTTGGACACGTACAAAGGAGACCATTAGAGGTACCTGTTAGGAATTGTGAGAGTCTAGTCACTAGGCATGTTAAACAAGGGAGGGGTACACCAATAAAGACTTGGAATGAAACTATAAGGAAAGACATGATGTACTTAGGAATTAGTGAGATTATGACAAAAGATATGGCACAATGGCGACAAAGGATCCATATAGCAGACCCCACTATAGTGGAATAAAGGCTTGAGTGTTGTTGTTTTTGTAAATATGAAAGAAGATGAAACTATTTTTGAATATCTACCTAAAATCACAAACATCACAAATCAGTTAGCAAGTCTTGGTGCACCCATTCCTGATAATGAAATAGTGCTCAAGATTCTCAAAAGTCCTCCAAAGGCTTACGATCACATTGCGGCAGCCATAGAAGAGAGCATCGACATTGTCACTCTTTTCATCGTTGTCCTAATGGGAAAAGATTGTCTCATGAGGAAAGATTGAAAAGGCACTCATGAGGAAAGATTGAAAAGGCACTCATGAGGAAAGATTGAAAAGGCACTCCTCTGGACTAGATCATGCCTTCCAATCAAAAATGAATCTCGAGAAACATCCCAGTCAAGAGAAAAGAGTGAAGGGGAAAATTAAACCTCATGAGAATAAGGGATCTGGGTGGAATCATAAACAAAAGCCTTAAAGCCAACAGAATGGCCAAACAGCTCCACCCAGTTTTGCAGATTCTGCAAGAAGACAAATCACACAACTGAAAAATGTTTCTTCAAAAGTAAAAGGTGCAAAAAACTGACTCATTTTGATCGGGATTGTTGGTTCAAGAGCAAAGAAGCAAAGTTCATAGAACAATCAAAAGAAGGAGAAGAGTGGTTGTTGCTCACGTATAATAGAGATGAAGCTAATTCTCCAGATCCACCAATTGAATGGTTCGCCAAGGACATAAATATGTTTACCTCTCTAGATAAATCATTCAAGTCTAAACTGATCCTTGGGGACGGCAAATCAAAACAAATTGAAGGTAAAGGGATTGTGACAGTTCTGGATGATAATGGAAAAGCAAAACAAGTCTCAAATGTACATTTTGTCCCTGGGTTGGCTCAGAATTTGTTGAGTGAAGGGCGGTTACTCACAAAAGGTTTAGGCTCTGTTTAGCGCGGCGATTTTGGAGTGGTGTGTCGTTGCTTTTAAAATTGTCACGCCAAACAAAAAAATTGGGGGCCACGGTGGAAACAGCCCCCGCTGCCAAATCGTGATTTTAGCGTGTTTGAGTCGTGAAAAATTTTCACGCCTCTGAAATCGCCCTCTCGTGTTTCTTCTCTGGGCTCTTCCCTTGTGCTTCCCTCACGCGCTCCCGTCATTGGAGACGACCAACACTCCCGCTGACTTCGCCGATGACCAACACTCCGCCGGCAAAAACGCAGCTCACCCTCTCCTTCGACGCACGATGGAAATCTTGCTCCTTCGACGCACGCACGCCGGAAATCTTGCTCGCCGGAAATCTTGCTCACCCTCTCCTTCGACGCACGTCAGAAATATTTTGAAGCTAAAGCAAAAAATCCTCATCCAACTCGCAAAGAAGACGAAACCTGCTCCATTAGTCACCTAATTTTGTTTTGCATCATCGAAAGCTTATTACAGATGAAGCATCATAACCTAACCGAGCACAGTTCGCATTCAGATAAAACCATTCAAATCTCTACACTACGCGGCGCTCATCGATCGATCGAGCTTCTTCCTGGAGCTCGGCATAATCACCGACCTTCGCCGGAGCATCTGTCTCATGTCGTCAGCCACCTCCACCGCCGGATTCATTTTGAACTTCGTCCATGACCGCTGCCGTGCAGAGCCCGTGAACACATATGATTTGTTTTTTTTACCTTTCTTGTTCGTTTGAAACAGCACTGCAAACACTGTTCTTCCTAACAGTTTCACAGATTCTGTCACTACTCTGCGAAATAGCTGATTATTTCACCACTGCTTCTTCAGTCTCCCCCACCGCACCAAACAGACCTTAAACGTCGTCTTCGACTCAAAGTCCACATCTTGCTCAATTGTTGATTCATCGGGTCAAGAGGTATCCTCAGCTGATATGAACAAGAACAGAATTTTCCCTGTGCAGTTGGGAGCTCAAGCTCAGACTGCCCTTTCCTCAATTGGTGGAAGCGCTGAGTTAAGCTCCACCTAGCATCATCGGATGGGTCATTTAAATTATAGAGCAATGAAGACCTTGGTTGAAGACAAGCTGTCTGAAGGGTTCCCCGTTTTTCAAATTCATCCTAGCCATGCAATACCTGTGCAATTGGAAAATCCCAAATGAAACCATTGTCTACATCAACCAGAAGAGCCAATCAGCCAATGGAACTACTGTATTGTAAACTCTGGGGACCGGTATCTACACCGACACTACGAGGAAAGAAATAATACTTATGGTTGATGATCATACTAGGTATATGTGGATCTATCTTCTCCAAAGTAAATTAGAAACTTTCAATTATTTCACTAAATTTAAGAGAGGTTGAGAGTATTTGAGAAAAATATCAAAATCTTAAGAAGTGATAATGGGGGTGAATTTACCTCCTATGCATTTTGTTGAGTGAGCTCAAAAACTTGTATGTATTGCTTGCGTGTCAAAATACAAGGAGAGAATACAAATATATAGGAGAGAAAAGGAGAGAAGAAATCCTATACAATGATGTGGGACTAATAGGAGAAGAAGGAAACAAAAATACATGGACCCAATCATGGGCCATTTATATGGGTTTTCTAACACTCCCCCGCAAACTGGAGCGTACAAATCGTATGCGCCAAGCTTGGACAAGCACTGATAGAAGAGAGTACTGGGAAGAGCCTTAGTGAGCACATCCGCAACTTGTTCTGTCCCGGGGACATGCTTCAGATCGATCTTCTTCATTTGAACCTTTTCTCTGATGAAGTGACAATCAACTTCAATATGTTTAGTTCTTTCATGGAATACCGGGTTCTTGGCAATATGTATAGCTGCTTGGCTATCACAAAGGAGAATGGCTGGGGAAGGAAGTCTTATACCCAGATCAGTAAGAAGACTTTCCAGCCACGTTAGTTCAGACACTACAGACGTCATTGCCCGGTATTCAGCCTCAGCAGACGATCGAGCCACAACAGCTTGTTTCTTGCTCCGCCACGTAATCAAATGTCCTCCAAAATATGTGCAAAACCCACTAGTTGACCGTCGATCATCAAGAGACCCGGCGTAATCAGCATCTGAGTAAGCTATCAATGCATGAGCTGAAGATGAGGTCTTGTAGACCAATCCTTGACCAGGGACCGTTTTGAGGTATCTGAGAATACGTTCAACGGCGTGAAGGTGAGATCTTCGCGGGGAATGCATATACCGGCTGACAATACCTACTGCGAAAGAAATATCCGGTCTAGTTACCGTGAGGTAGATCAATTTTTCAACTAGACGGCGATAGTATTCAGGATTCTCGAGTAATAGATCTGAGTCGGAAGTCTGAGCACATAACTTGTGATTCACATCCATTGGGGTATTGAACGGCTTACAACCAGAGTAACCCGCATCATGAAGAAGGTTGAGACAATACTTCCGCTGAGAAAGGACGAGACCATCTGGCCGTCTAGCAACTTCAAGGCCCAAAAAATACCGGAGGGGTCCCAGATCCTTTGTTTGAAAAACTGTACTGAGATGTTGTTTTACCTCCTGTATTCCCTTTTCGTCATCTCCAGTAATAATGATGTCGACAACATATACTAACAGAAAAACCGTCCCTGTTATTCGGTGACGAGTGAACATCGAGAAGTCTGTCGCGCTGCGAGAAAAACCAACCTCCCGAAGAGCCTTACTGAACCTATCGAACCATGCCCGCGGTGATTGTTTGAGGCCATACAGAGCTAAGAGGGTGCCGGAGACTCGAGGGGTGGTGATACTCGAAGGAGCATAGAGCAGACATCAGAGAGGGAGGGAGGGAGTAGAGGCCGAGGCCAACACCTGAGCCCGGATGCTCTGAAGGTGAGGCGGGGCACGAGCCATCATCATGGCAATGCAGACAGCCTCCTTTTGCGCGCGCTGAGCAGCAAAGTCGGTGGTAGAAGGCTGATGTTGGATCTAGGCCTCTGCAAGAGTCTTGGCACGAGCAACAAATGAAGTCATGTCAGCATCCCCGTCAGCATCAAGAGTCTGAAGGTCGGTAATAATGTCATAGAGGTGCTAAAGACTATCCTTCCAGAGTACAAGGAGTGAAGCTCCTCCCACATAGCTTTGGCGGTCTCATAGTACATGACCATTTGGTATGGCTCACCCTCCAGCGAATTAAGGAGCCATGTATGGACGCGGCCGTCATTACGTAGTCAGTCATCAGTAGTAGGGGAAGGAGGTCCGTTAGTAAGATGGAGCACAAGGCCCTTGACCTGAAGAACACGCCGAACCGAGTGGACCCATGGAACAAAATTCTTCTTCCCAGATAATGAGAGAGTTGTGATTCGCAACTCATCTCGGAGGTCTGGAAGAGAAGCCGGGCGGTCAGCAGGAGGAGTAGCCGCCTGTCCGGTAGAGTCAAGGGAGGAACCCATGGAGCCTGGGGAGGCCGCAGCGACTAGAAGAGCGCGCGGTTAGACACAGCGCCTGCTGCGGGAAGAGGGGGGAGGCCGCCGGAGAGGAGACACCTGACAAGCCCACGCGGTTAGAAGAGAGGTCGCAGCGAGAAGACGCGGCGACAAGCCCAAGGGAGAGAGACAGAAGGTCGTGACCAGGTGCGGATAGAGAGCAAGGACAATCCGCACGGTCACTGTGAGAACACCAGCGGCCAAAAAGGAAAAGGAGAAGTCGCGCGGCTAGCAAACGAGACCGGGCGACTAGAAGACGGAAGCAGCGAGAGGAAGCAGAGGCAAGAAAAAAGGCAGCGAGTAGGGGCTCGAGCGGCAAGAGAGAGAAACCGCGAGTGGCAAGAAAAGGCCGCAAGAGGAGGGCAGAGGCCGCGAGTAGGGACTCGAGCGGCAAGAGAAAGAAACCGCGAGTTGAAGTACTCGAGCGGCAAGGCGAAGAGGGATGAGCGAGAGGGAGACCGCGCGACCCGGCACACCGAAAGAAGAGGCCGCGAGAAGAACTACTCGAGCGGCAAGGAGCGACAAGGGGAGGGACCATTCGAGAAGGAGCCCGCGCGGTAAGAGGAAGACAGCGGGAAGTGGGGCCCACGAGTTGAGAAGAGAAGTTATAAAAGAGGACTGAGGGGTGGATCCACGGGAGGGAGGGAGGGAAAGGGAGCAGGCAGCGGCTAGCAAGGGAGAAGCCGCGGAGAAGAAGGCACGAAGAGGCCGCTACCCAGAGCGAGAAGAAGAGCAAGCCGCAGAGGAGTTGTGGACAGGAGAGGAAGACGGGTCGGGCGGTTAGATGAAGTGTAACCGCAGGGAACGAACCGTGTCCTCTAATACCATGTTGAGTGAGCTCAAAAACTTGTATGTATTGCTTGTGTGTCAAAATACAAGGAGAGAATACAAATATATTGGAGAGAAAAGAAGAGAAGAAATCATATACAATGATGTGGGACTAATAGGAGAAGAAGGAAATAAAAATACATGGACCCAATCATGGGCCATTTATATGGGCTTTTCTAACACATTTCAACATTTTTTAACCCTCCAAGGAATCAAGGATGACCTTGTTGTGCCTAGAACCCCACAGCAAAATAAGATTGTTGAACGCAGGAACAGGACTGTCATTGATATAGTTCATTCCATGCTACTTCACAAGGAGCTACCTAAATTTTTATGGGGAGAAGCTACCTCTACTGTAGTTCACATATTAAACAGAGCACCAACAAAGGCTCTCAAAAATGTTACCCTATGAAATGCTTTACATAGAAAATCCAACTATTAGTCATCTTAGGACCTTTGGATGCATGGCATTTTCCCACATACCAAAAGAAATAAGAGAAAATCGTGATCTGTTAAGCCTCCGGACGAGGCTAGGCTATTTGGGCAATATTACAAGCGGCGGCAACGGCGTGTGCAAGGCGACAATGGGGCTGAACCAATGGGTTCAGCCCCCTCTTCTTAAATACTTCAGCCCCATGGGGGCCGGCCGGCCCCCTTGGTTGGCCGGTCCTAGGTCCGGGGTTATATATACCCGGACCCCTCTCTTTTGGGGGTATGCAAGAATTATTCTAAAGGTATTTTCCCTCTCATTCTTCCAACCCTAATCTCTAGCTTTCTCTTTCTCTAGTCCTTCTTCTTCTTCCCTAGTGCGTGCTTAACATTTGGTATCAGAGGCTCTTTCCTCCATCATGGTGAATACACGTTCGCAAGAGGAGAGTGGCCGCTTGGAAACCCTAGAGGAGAATTTGATGGGGCTTACCGATTCGGTAGCCGCCATCGAAGAAAATGTCAAAACGTCCACTCAAAGGTTGGAAGAGCGCATCGACGACCGCTTGAACGATATCATGACGCTATTAGCGCAAAACTTGAAGGGCAAGGCGGTGGCGGAGGATGAACCGGGCGGATCTACAGGAAATAGGCCCGAAATGGCCGGACTTGGCGGATCGGGTGCGGGAAGCGCCGGATCGGGGGCGGCTGGCTTCGGACCTATTGCGTCGGCCCAGGCGGGGGCTGGATTTGGTGCGGCGAACCACGGAGGGACGGGATCGGCATGGGGCGGCCTCGGCTGGTCGGGATCGGCTTCAGCGCACACGCAGGGGCCCGGATCGGGGGTTGTCGGCGCTGGTGGGGCTGGATCGGGGGTGGCGAGCATGCAGGGGGGCGGATTTGCTCCTGCGGGCTATGGCGCGGCGGGAAACGCCGCAGGTGGCTCTAGCGGTGTCGGCTGGGCATCAGCGGCCCCTGTGGGGCTTGGATCGGGACCGGCAGGCCCTCAAGGGGGTGGTTTTGGGCCGGGCGGCTTTGGCATGGCTGGGGGTGGCTTCAGAATGGCCGGACCCCACGCGGCAAGCACGGGGAGGGCCGGATTTGTGCCGGCAAGCCTGGAAACGGCCGGCAGGGGTGGCGGCTTCGCAACTGGGGCTGACGGAAGGGCTGGGACTTTTATCGAGCACGCTCCTTGGAGGCAAGGTCGGGATGGGTTGTTACCCCCACCGGCAGGAAGAGGGCAACCACCAGGCTTTGGAAGGGGGTGCAATGGGGAGAAGGGGGGCCTTTCTGTCATGGGGCCCCAATGGCGGGACAGTTCCAACAAATTCCGGGCATGGCAGGGGAACGCGGCCAAAGGCCGTACATGGCTCCCAAGTTGACTCGGATGAATTTCCCTCGGTACAATGGGGGCGACGCTTTGGAGTGGGTACAAAAAGCTGAGTTGTTTTTCAGCTATCAGGAGGTGCCAGAGGCTCAGTGGGTGCAGCTAGCGTCCTTCCATCTGGAGGACGATGCTTTCCAGTGGACACAGTGGTTTTTGCGGGGACGGGAGTATGTTCCGTGGGAGGAATTTGTGGAAGGCTTCACGGCTCGCTTTGGGCCTCTGGAGTTTGAAGACTTTGAGGCGCTATTGCAGAAGCTACGTCAGAAGGGTACGGTGATGGAGTACAGAACGGAGTTTGAGAAGTTGGCCAACCGGGTACAGTGGGGAGAGAGGACACTCCTCAGCTGTTTCGTATCGGGACTAAAGGATCACTTACGCGATGAGGTTCAGGCCTACATGCCCCGTAGTCTGAGCCATACGATCAGCTTGGCTCGCATCCAAGAGGAAAGGTTAAATAGGCAACGGTCCCGCAGTACGGCAAGGCATACTACTACACCGGCCACGGCCAGGAGAGAGCCTCCATTGGCCGGCCGACCGACGGTGACACGGTTATCTTGGAACGAGTTACAAGCACGGAAAGAGAAGGGCCTTTGCTTTAATTGTGATGAGAAATTCACGCCAGGGCACAAGTGCCAGAAGGTTCAGGTCTTTATGTTGCATCAGGAGGATCAGCTTGATGAGGACGTGTTTCCAGAGGAGGAGTTGGAGTCTGGGGGGGACTTAGATTTGACAGAGTTGGGTGTATCCCTACATGCCATGGAGGGGTGCAATCCACCCCCACTTACTATGCGGCTGGCGGGTAGGATTCGGCAGGAGAGGGTGACCATTCTGGTGGACAGTGGGAGTACTCATAATTTTATTCATCCAGATGTGGCACAAAAGGTGGGGCAGGTGATGGACACAGGAGCTGCGTTCCAGGTTATGGTTGCGGACGGCAGCAAATTACAGTGCCAGGGAGTGTTGAAGGCGGTGGAGCTTCGGATGCAGGGCTATGTGGGGTGCACGGATGTCTATCTCTTACCGATCCGGGGCTCAGATATGGTGCTGGGCGTGCAGTGGTTGCAACAGTTGAGGAGGGTGACTTTTGATTGGGACCAGATGACGATGGAGTTCTTGCAAGGGGAGCGACAGTTCTGTTTGAAGGGGCTTAGATCTTCTCCGGTCAAGGAGATCTCCCTTCGCAGCTTACAGCAGCTTGAGGAGTCCAGTAGTCTGATGGCCGTTCTGTTGGGGGTGAGGTCTGACGAGGATAGACCGACGGAGGTTCCTGACCAGATGCGGGCGTTAGTAGAGGAGTATGATGACATCTTCCAGGAGCCGAGTACACTTCCACCGTCACGATTCCGTGATCACCAGATTGTGCTGAAGACCGGGGCGGAGCCGCCCAACATTCGTCCATACAGGTATCCCCACATGCAGAAGGCTGAGATCGAGCGCAGTGTGAAGGAGATGCTTAGGCATTATACGGCCTAGTACCAGTTCCTTTTCAGCACCGATTATCCTGGTTAAAAAAAAGGACGGATCTTGGCGTTTTTGCGTAGATTACCGTGCCTTGAACAGTGTTACCGTGAAGGACAAGTTTCCGATTCCCGTGATAGAGGAGCTGTTGGATGAGTTGAATGGGGCGACTCGGTTCACGAAGCTGGATTTGCGATCCGGCTATTATCAGATTCTTATGAAGGAGGAGGACGTGCATAAGACGGCCTTCAGGACCCATGACGGCCACTATGAGTTCTTAGTGATGGCGAATGGCTTGACGGGGGGACCGTCTACTTTTCAGGCCAATATGAACGAGATTTTTCGGCCATTCCTGCGACACTTTGTCTTGATCTTCTTTGATGACATTCTGATCTACAGCGCTACTTGGGAGGATCATCTACGTCATGTGGCTCAGGTCTTCTCTACCCTTCGGCACCATAAGCTATATGCCAAGATGTCCAAGTGTTCTTTTGGACAACAGGAGGTGGAGTACTTGGGGCATCTAGTTTCAGCTAACGGGGTGAAGGCCGACCCACGGAAGATCGAGAGTGTGATTTCTTGGCCACGGCCTCTGACCATCCGGGCGTTGAGGGGGTTCTTGGGCCTCACTGGGTATTACCGACGTTTTGTGCGGGATTATGGGAAGATTGCTCGGCCACTTACGCAGCTGCTACAAAAGGATGCTTTCTCGTGGCAGGGTGAGGCCGAGACCGCTTTTCAGGCGCTGAAGAGGGCAATGACGACGACTCCGATGCTGGCACTTCCAGATTTCACTAAGGAGTTTGTGGTAGAGACGGATGCGTCCGGCGTGGGAGTGGGGGCGGTCTTGATGCAGGAGGGGCGGCCGATCGCCTTCTACAGTAAGGCCTTGGCTCCACGGACACTGGGACTATCGGTGTATGAAAAGGAGATGCTGGCGGTTATTCATGCAGTGGCCCTATGGCGGCCATACTTGTTGGGACGTCGTTTCAAAATCCGGACCGATCATCAGAGCTTGAAGCACTTCCTGGAGCAGCGGATTTCTTCCCCCCTTCAACAGAAGTGGGTCACCAAGTTGTTGGGATATGATTATGAGATCGAGTATCGACCGGGGAAGGACAATCGGGTGGCTGACGCCCTCTCGCGCTTACCAGAGGGGGCCTTGGCGCACATTTCTATGCCACAGTTGGAGTCGATGGATGAGATTCAGGAAGAGGTGCAGCGAGATTCCGAGTTACGCGTTATTGTGGAGAACCTGCGGCAGGCTCGTGAGGCAGCCCCTGGCTATCACTTACAAAACGACCGGCTATATTATCAGGGACGCGTGGTCATTCCTGCCCAGTCAGCTTGGAGGACGGTGATGATGCATGAGTTCCATTCGTCGCCGACGGGAGGTCACGCCGGTATTCTTCGCACTCACCAGCGGGTTCGAGCAAATGTATTTTGGAAGGGAATGCGCCGTGACATTCAGGAGTTTGTGCAGAAATGTGAGGTGTGCCAAAGGCAGAAATATGAGACTACTTTCCCAGTCGGGCTACTCACTCCCTTAGAGATTCCGCATCAGATCTGGGATACGGTTTCTATGGATTTCATCGATGGGTTGCCCAAGTCGAAGGGTAAAACAGTTATCTTAGTGGTGGTGGACAAGTTGTCCAAATATGGGCACTTCCTTGCTATGAGCCACCCTTACACAGGCGAGTCTGTGGCGGCTTTATTTGTTCGGGAGATTGTTCGATTGCATGGGATTCCCTGGGCGATCATTTCCGATCGGGACCCTACTTTTGTTGGCAGATTTTGGACGGAACTCTTTCGTTTGCAGGGGACTTCATTACGTTTCAGCACGGCTCACCATCCCCAGACTGATGGCCAGACAGAGGTCTTAAATCGGGGCGTGGAAACTTACCTGCGCTGCTTTGTCATAGATGAGCCAAGGACATGGACCACCTGGTTACATTGGGCGGAGTACTGCTTCAACACTTCGTATCACTCCGCTAGCAAACTCACTCCCTTTGAGGTCGTCTATGGTCGGCCACCTCCCTCCTTGAGCAGTTATGAGCCAGGTAGTACCGCAGTGGCAGCAGTTGATCGGGCACTCCGTGATCGGGATCGGACCCTCGCCACCTTGCGCGAGAATCTTCGGGCGGCGCAGGATCGTATGAAGGCACAGGCGGATCGACATCGGACGGAGAGAGAGTTCCAGGTGGGGGATGAGGTTTTCCTTAAACTTCGCCCTTACCGGCAGTTATCTGTGGCGCAAAGGACAAATCAAAAGTTGGCACCCCGCTACTATGGACCCTTTCGGATCACGCGGCGGGTCGGGCCAGTTGCGTACACCTTGGCGTTGCCCGCGGGCTCACGGATTCATCCTACCTTTCATGTCTCCTTGTTGAAGCGGAAGCTGGGTGATGCGGTTCCGGTCTTTCCCGCTCTACCAGAGGCTACTAGTGGAGGCGAGCTTCGCCCAATTCCGGAAGATGTACTGTTGATCAAATGGAAACGTCGTGGCACGGCGTACTGTCCAGAGCTGTTAATCAAGTGGAAGGATCTCCCCGCGGAGCACAATACTTGGGTGGACTTGCTGGAGTTTCGGGAGCTTTACCCCGATTACCACCTTGAGGACAAACTGGCTTTTGATGGGGAAGGGAATGTTAAGCCTCCGGACGAGGCTAGGCTATTTGGGCAATATTACAAGCGGCGGCAACGGCGTGTGCAAGGCGACAACGGGGCTGAACCAATGGGTTCAGCCCCCTCTTCTTAAATACTTCAGCCCCATGGGGGCCGGCCGGCCCCCTTGGTTGGCCGGTCCTGGGTCCGGGGTTATATATACCCGGACCCCTCTCTTTTGGGGGTATGCAAGAATTATTCTAAAGGTATTTTCCCTCTCATTCTTCCAACCCTAATCTCTAGCTTTCTCTTTCTCTAGTCCTTCTTCTTCTTCCCTAGTGCGTGCTTAACATGATCAAACCAGTACCTAGTGCATTCTCATTGGATACAGTGATCATAGAAAAGCATATCACCTGCTTGATCATTTGACAAAGAAACTCATAATATTAAGAGATGTTGGGTTTCATGAGGAGGAAAGCTTTCACTATGGCTCAGAACATGACCAAATCATTGATCCCTCTCATATCCCAGTCGAGTATAATCAAAACTCCATCCCAGAGAATAAAGAGGACAATGCCCTTCCAGAAACTGAATTGAATCAGCCCAGTGAAGAAGTCACTGTTGAAGATCTCTTTGATTCCTCACCGCCCCTGAAGATTAGGTCAATATAAGACATCTATGATGAAACAGAAGTTGTCCTCGTCCATTGAACTCCAACAAGCTATCAGGAAGCCTCCAAAGAAAAAGTCTGGACAAAAGCTATGCAAGAAGAAATGGAGCTGATAGAGAAAAACAACACGTGGAGTCTTATTCATAGACCTACAAATAAAGACATCATTGGAGTGAAGTGGATCTTCAAACTGAAGCAAAAAGAAAAAGGTGAAATTGTCAAACACAAGGTAAGACTCGTGGTCAAAGGATATATCCAACTGTTAGGACGGGACTTTGAAGAAACATTTGCTCAAGTGGCTCACATGGACACCAATCGACTACTGCTATCAATTGTTGCAAACAGAGCCTATCCAATATTTAAGCAAGACGTCAAGTATGCATTCCTCAATGGGGTGCTCACTGAAAAGGTTTACGTGGATCAGCCTGACGGCTTCAAGAATAAAGGTGAAGAAGGGAAAGTGTATCGCCTACACAAAGTCCTCTACGGGCTCAAGCAGGCGTCAAGGGCCTGGCATTCTAACATCACAGGGTATTTCCAGGAGGAAGGTTTCATAGTCAGCAAACTTGAACCTTCACTCTTCATCGAAACTAAACCAGCTGGGGGGAAGATATTGGTATCCCTCTATGTTGATAATTTGATTGTCACGGGTGCCTCTACTTTTCTATTGAAGAATTTAAAACAAAAATGAGGGCCAGGTATGAAATAACCGACCTTGGGGCTCGAAGATTTTTCCTTGGCATGCAGATAGAGCAAACTCCAGAATCTATTTTCATATCACAAGAAAATAGGCCACAAAACTGCTGAAAAAATTCAACATGGAAGACTGCAATCCATGTGTGACTTCAATACCAACTGGAGAAAAACTCAATGAGCTCAAGAATGATGAAGAATGTACAAATGAAGAGAGGTATAGTCGTATATAAGCCTAATTGGTTCACTCGTATAAAATACGAGACTTGATTTGGAGTATGTTGTGAATCTTCTGTCTCGTTTCGTTAGAATGTCATCCAAGATTCACTGGAATATTGCAAAATGAGTTTTCTACTATATTAAGGGAGCGAAAGATCTCGGACTGCATTACCTACAGAATAAGAAACCCACTCTTCTTGGCTATTGTGACTCAGATTAGGGTGGATCGACTGATGATAGAAGAAGCACATGAGCTTATGTTTTCCTCTATGGGACCAATCCCATCTCATAGAGTTCCAAAAATCAGCAAACAGTAGCATTATCTTCTACCCAAGTAGAGTATATGGCTCTCTGTGCAGGGGCTTGTGAAGGACTGTGGCTACAAAGAATGATCGAAGAATTGGGAAAAGAAGAGAAGACGACGACCTTTCTACTGAGAAGAAAGAACACCTCAGTCATTGCTCTCTCCAAAAACCAAGTGTTCCACAATAAAATCAAGCATATAGACATCATACACCACTTCATACGGGAGAAGATTGAAGAAGAAGAAGTGATGATTGAGCACTGTCCAACTGAATCTCAGCTTGCTCATCTCCTTACAAAGCCACTCAGCAGTGGACGTTTCATCGAGCTCCGGGAAAAGATAAGCCTAACTAGACTGCCCGGTTCAAGAGGGGTGTTAGATGGTGAACCAAGCCACATTAATTGTTCCCTGGACAAGCCAACTTCCACGGTGAATTAAGGGTCTGTTTGGGACAGCTCTGGCGGCTGGAAAAGTTCTTTTCCAGCCGCCAGAGCTGTTTTTAACATGTTTGGTTAGGCTGCTCTTTGAAAATCGCGGTTGGAAAGAAGCTGTTTTATCTACTCTTTGGTAAGCCCGTGACCCCCCGCGATCCTGAAATCCCAAAATCGCGCTTTTATTTTCTCCGTCCTTCCCCACCTTCGATCCTGTGCCCTAGGTGAAAGGAGCGAACCTTCCGCTGCACTTCCCTGCTTCGGCTGACGATCTGCCGATCCCACTGCGCAGACGATCCCGCCGCCGCCGTCCATTCCGCTGCGCTCCCATTCCGCCGTCGATTCCGCTGCACAGACGTTCTCGCCGCCGACGACGATTTCGCAGCGATTCTCCCGCTGTGCAGTTGCTTCGGTGTGATCCCGATCTTCCTCTCCCACTTACGATCCCGAGCCCTAGGTTGTCAGGTATCCCTCTTTCAGATCTCCTTATCCCCTGCATACTCATTTTTTTTCATTTACAGATTTTACCTACATGCATGTTATGTTCTCAGTCTTGTTTCATGCTTCGGTGCGCAGTTGCTTCGGAACAAATGAATATCCTAAGAGGAACAAATTTTATTTTCCTGTTATTAGCTTGATTCATCCAATTCGGTGCTTATTCTGTGCTTGATCCCCTGACGTTTCGTTGTGCTTGTGATGTGTATATGGTGTGAGTGTGTGCTCTGTGTATGGATGTGTGTATATGGTGTAAGTGTGTGCTTGTGTGTTTGTATATGGTGTGAGTGTGTGCTTGTGTGTGTTTGTGATGTGTATATGGTGTGATGTATGTTGTGTGAGTGTGTTTGTATTTGATGTTCTGTTTGTATGTGTGTGTGTGTTCTGTGTATGTGAGTGTTGTGTGTTCAGTGTGAGTGTGTATGTATGTGTTGTGTGTTCAGTGTGAGTGTGTATGTATGTGTTGTGTGTGTGTGTACTTGATGTTCTGTGTGAGTGTGTGTGTATGTGTTGTGTGTGTTTTTGTTTCTGTATGTGATATGTTCTGTGTGTGTGTGTGTATGTGATGTGTTGTGTGTATGTGATATGTTCTGTGTGTGTGTGTATATGTTGATATATGTGTTGGTGTATATGTATATGTGTTTTTTGTTAACGACAATGGTGTCAAAATTACAGTATAATGGGTAAGCCAAAAGAAGGAGGCATCTCAGCGACTTGGGAGTCGAATGAAGTTTTGATTTTGTGATCTTTGCATTAAAGAGATCGGGTTGGGGAATCGGCCAACCACCCACTTCAGCAAAGATGGTTGGAAAAATTTGATTGAGTCATTTAAAGAACGCACCGGAAAAAATTATGATCGATTGCAACTGAAGAACAAATGGGATCATCTGAAGAAAGATTGGAAAGTGTGGAAAGAACTAAAACATAGACAGACCGGTTTAGGATGGGATCCCGAAAAAAGAACTATTGTTGCATCTGATGAGTGGTGGGCGGAAAAAATAAAGGTCATCTTAAAAACTCTAAATTTACATAAACTATCTTTTGTTGTTATTTTAATATTGTTTTATTTATTATGTATAGGTTGTTCCTGCTGTGAAAAAATTTTGATATGGTGGTATTTCTCCCGACTTAGAGGAGAAACTTGATACTATGTTCAGCCAAGTGGTCGCAACAGGTGTTGATTCTTGGGCACCATCAATTGGTAGTTTACCACCTAATATGGAGCACGTAGATGCGAAAGAAGATAATGCAGAAGATTACTTGGAGGTTCAACAATGTCATCCCGAAGAGATAGGAGTAAATTCATCCACCAACATAATTGGCAATGCCTCCACCTCTTCAAATAAAAGAAGAAGAATGAGGAAGAATAAAGGACTGGCGAATGTTTACATGACTGAGTTACGTGAAGCTGCACTTGCAGCGAAGCCTCCACCAGTCATCACAATCAAGGAAACAGTAGAGTTGATCTCTAGTATTCCAGATATACGTTCTAACCTCGATCTATACTGCTTTGCTATAAACTACATCAGGGATAAGAACAGCAGAGAGATTTTCATGAGCATTCCAGACGATATGCGTATTTGGTGGATAAAAATGCTTATGAGAATAGGACGCAATGACATTTTTTAGACAAATGTTTTCTTAAGTGTTCTTTCACAAACTCTATGTTTTTTGTTTACGTGTTTTGCTAGAACTCCTGTGTTATTGTTAATTGTTAACTAAACTATCATGTTAGTTCTTTTGTTTGGACATGTTATGTGTACTTTTTATTTAAACTTTATTTTTGGAACATGCATATAATATGTTGACAGCTTAGGCAATGGAAGCAGATGACTCTTTTAGTGAAAATTCTGAAGACTTCACATGTCTTTCTCTAGAGCAGGTGCAATACATCGAGTACTGCAACGTAATTACTTCAACTATTGCTGAGATAAATAATTGCATACACGAGACAAGACCATGCGTCACCTCTACTCAAATTGGTGAGAAATGGGTAAAAGAGTTACTTGAAGGACATCCAGATAGGATTCATGACGCATTTAGAATGTCAAAGCGTATATTTATTGATTTACTTCTCAAGCTCGAACAAGATCACGGGTTACAAGGATCACAACGCACAACCTCACGAGAAGTCCTGGGAATTACATTGTACACTTTAGCAAATAGAGGCTAAGTGAGATTAACAAAAGAGCGATTCCAGCACTCGACTGAAACTATAAGTAGATATTTTGCAAAAGGTCTTACTGCACTACTCAAACTGTCAATTGAGGTTACAAAACCAATTGATCATCAATTCAGAGAAATACCTACAGAAATAAAATATGATGCTCGTTACATGCCTTTTTTTAAGGATTGCGTTGGTGTAATTGACGGTACACATGTTGATGCGAGGGTACCCGTTGAAGATCAAGCAAAATATATTGGTCGACATGGCACCACAACGCAAAATGTGATGGTTGTTTGCGATTTTAATATGTGATTTACTTTCGCACTTGCTGGATGGGAAGGATCTGCACATGATAGTCGCATCTTCGCACGCACATTGACTGATGATAGACTTCATTTTCCACATCCCCAACAAGGTAAATTATTGAATAACTATTCATATTTTTTCAATAATCGAACATCATGTTTACATGTCTAACATTTAAAATCATTATAGGTAAATATTACTTAGTGGATGCTAGATATCCATTAAAAACAGGCTATTTAAAACCATATCCAGATACGAGATATCATTTGGCAGACTATGCTCGTTCGAATCGTCCTGTTCAAGGAAGACATGAACATTTCAATAAAGCACATTCATCTCTTCGAAGTGTTATAGAGCGAGCATTTGAAGTTTGGAAGAAAAAGTGGCATATTCTTCAAAAAATGCCACAGTACAGTTTCAAGAAACAATGTTGGATAGTGTTAGCGACTATGGCATTACATAACCTCATTCGTAGACATCCATCTCGTTGGGACCCAGAATTTAATGTTTGCGATCCTAATCAGTCTTCATTCATACCATCAGAGGATAAAGGCCCTACAACAGAGGAAGACATTGAAACTGATATGTTTGATGGTGGGGGTGTTGATTATATGTCTGTCGTACAAGATAGTATTGCTGAAGAATTATACAACACTCGCAGGTAACATTTCGAGACATCTTTTATAAAAACTTTAGAAAATATCTTATTCAAAAGTTTGGTTAATATCAATTTTTCATCGCACAGGTGAATTAAAATGAATGGAGAAGACAATATGCAACAATTATTAACGTTTATTATTGTTTCGTGAGCTATGTAGAACATTTCAGTTTAATTATTATATGTTTAATTAATTCCTATGAACAATTTATATTTAAATATTTTGTTTTATAAAAAAGTGTTTCCAAAAAGCTATTCTTTCAAACAGCTCAGGTAGAAAAAGCTTTATTTGAAGAGCACTTCTTCACAGAGTATCCAAACAGTTTGCAACTTTTTCAATACTGCTCCTCAAAAAGCTTTACATAAAAAGCTTTATTCCAACATCAGTTTTTCCATCCGCCAGAGCTGTCCCAAACAGAGTCTAAGCCTACATGTAACTGCTCCCAAAGGGACGCTTGACCCTATATCCTAACTCCTTAAATGCCTGTTTCCATTTCTTGCAATGAAAATGACAATGATCTTCTTCCTCTGCTGTTGATTTCTTTCTCTGTCACCTATCATTCTCGACTAACATAACTAAGGATGGAAGGCGATAAAAAGAATAGATTAAGCTGCTTACGGTGATGACAACTCCGACTCCTGGCTTCTGCCCTAGGGTAAGGCCGAGGGGCTTGTCCACTTCAACCTCGACGTTCTTCGAAGCTCCGGCGGTCTTCGACGTGACATCAAGCCCTCTTCTCTCCCGTGCAGCGCTGTTTCTTCGGCCGCCCCTCTTGACCTCAATCACCGGGAAACCCCTTCTCTTCTTGTTCTCATGGAGCGAAATCCCGTAGAAGGTTTGCTGCAAGAAGAGAGCGCACGAATGAAGTTTTGATATTGCTAATTTACTGAATGCGAGTCATGTGAGCTCACCTTGGTGTGGGCTAGAACTTGAGCATTGGAAGAATGAGATGAGACCGCGGCGACAACCGCAGCGGCGGACATGACTGATGAAGGGACAACCACACTGGAGTTTTGTGCGTGGAGAGAGAGAGAGAGCGAGAGAGAGAGAGAGAGAGAGAGAGAGAGAGCGAGAGACGGATAAGAGGGGAAAGCTTCGGTGAGGCTGGCGGGCTTGTGGTCCATAGAAGTTCTCGTAGGAATTGTGGAATTCTCTGCATAAAAAAAATTCGAGGATTGTTATATAAAATAAAAAATTCGAGGATTGTTATATTAAATAAAAAATTCGAGGATTGTTATATGTCGCTGATCCTAATGAAATGTGAGAAAATTTTTGATACGTAAGTATTTGCAAGAGAAAATTTGGCCGTAAGATCGTGAAATTTATGGTGTTTGATTATTTTTCAATACGACAATATTAGAAAAAAATTTGAGCCGTTGAAATCATAGATTATACGGTCGAATTTGATCGCGCATGAAACAATAATAGATATCAAGTGTGAATTGAAGTCATGTTTCGATAAGATCTGCAAGAGTAAACATAATAACATATGTCTATATAATAAGAAGAAAGGGACTAAACAGCACTAAACACGTGAATCATTTACACTGGGTAAAAACGGCTCTGAGTTGGTGGCCCCATTGTCCAGCATGAACTATCAGACTCAAACATCTCAACAAGTACTGTTGTGGTGGTCACATTGTCCAACACAACCCTACAGTCCAAACATCGCTGTAGTGGTGGTCATATTGTCCAACACAATCCAACAGTCCATAAGAAAATATAAATCACCATGTGTAATGATTCACGAACCGGTATCAAGTTGGTGGTCATTTATCCACTGTCAACCTAGCCACAACCATACATCTAGAACACCAATAAAATCCAAGCCTAACCTCAAGATTCCTCAACAACAAAGAGGAAGAAAAATCCCGAAAATTCACCCAAAGGCCAGTACTCGACGAATTGACCTCATTCGGCGATAAAGGATCCTAAGTCCACCCTGATTCGTCCAATATAGGAGACACTCGGCGAATTCTACTTGGCGTAATAGAACTAAACCTAGCGATACTCGACGAATTCAAGTTAAACTCAACAAATTGAGATACTCGACGAAAAAGACTTCACTCAATGCCAGAACTTAACTTAACGAATTTTACTTCACTCAACGCCTAGCTGAGTTCACTCAACGCACTTGACGTCAAAGACAATTTCACTCAAAGCACTCGACGCCATGACAGTTTGATGCAGGCCAATGGTTCCGACGGATCAATCTACGCGCTCTTGGGTGCGGACAATTAATCAAGTTACATAGTGTGCGGGATCTCTCTAAAATAATAACAAAGATTCAACAATTAAAGGCACAAAACTATAACAACGTACAACGCAAACTGTCGCTACCCCTTTTAGAGATTGAACATGGGTTATATGCCAATGTTCGCTCAGGCGAATAAGATCTACCCGATCCGGACAATTAGCAATTCAAATTAAATTTATCCGCAAACATTCACAAAACCAATAAGAGAGGATCCGGACTAAAATAACAATTTAAAATAAAGTCCAAACCAATACGAAAAAATTAATTAATATGGAGGTATGCCAAATCATCTGAACTCAAGGGGAAATCAAGGGTAATGAACCCGATTTCTTCTAGTGTTCACGTGATCTACCCGATACAAATTGTACGAAAATATTTGGAATGATTAACGCTTGAAATTTAGATTTTATTAAAATACTATTTCAATTGAAATCATAACTAAATACTAGCCTTCTATTTCCACCAAATCTCACAATAATATAGAAGAAACACACAAGAAATGGTTTAGAAAATCGTTATCCAAATCCCAAGAAAAGACCGTCCACAAAGATGAGTGGAGGAAGCACACACGACGGTGGATGAATCTATTCCCACGCTAATCCACGGATCCGCACCGGACAATGAAAATCACAAGCCGTTCTTCCTTTTGCAAACCCTAGGAGAAAGTGAACCTTGTTGGCCGAAATTATTCTAGAGGAGAGAGAAAAGGTGGTGGAATTCTTCAAGGTGGAAGGAGAGGGGGGTGACCGATTTTTCCCTTATAGGGCCTGCTCGGTATTTTTGATTTGGAGGGAGGTGGTGCTCGGTTGGGTGGTGGAGGTGGTTGACCGAGAGAGAAAAGGGGAAAGGGAGAGGGAAAAGGTGGTTCTTCCTTTTGCTCGGAGTAGAAGGAGGAGAAATATAGGAGGATAACTTCACAAAGAGGAGGAGAGGAGGAGAAGGAGGCCGAGATAGAGAGGGAGGGAAAGAGTGGTCGGCGGCCAAGAGAGGGGAGGAGAAAGGGAGGGCCGAAATTTTAAGAGTGGCCCGTGAGGGGAGAACAGTCAAAAGCAGCAGCAACATGATGCAAATATGGCCCTGCAATCCATGTCATAGTAACATGAACATCTATCAGCACTGAGAACCTATCAGGCATAGAAATAATAAGACTTTCGAGGAAACTCGAAAGGGTGTCAAGCAAAAGAAAAATAGCTTGAATCTTACCATCCGGTTCAAGAGCCAAGGAGTCAACGTGGAAAATAGACACGACAGAACTAACACTCCCCAACCCAAGAGAACATTTAGTGGGAGGAAGAAATGACGGAGAGAGCCACTCAGGTGGAACAGAGACGTACAGTAAAAAGTCTGGAAACTTGAAATAAAGTGAAACACCCTGTGCTTTATAAAAAATTGAAATAAAAGCATAAAATCCGAAATTCTTCATATCCTTGGATGGGTCGGCGTTCCTACGTATTAAATTATTAACGGATCCAGAAGGCATCCACTCGGGGACTGACCAGACTAAACCAAAATCATTAATTCTAGCATAGGACGGTCTCGGACGGGAGCGGAAGTGCGTGCGACATAAATTAAAATGAAACACTAACGTCCTAGATACATGTAAAGCATATAAGTAATAAGACGCAAATTGATTGATTAAATTTTTAAAAGTTTGCCTAAGTAACTTACCATCGTGAGGAGTGAAACCATGTGCTACATGACTTGACCCAAATGCGGAGGATAAGGGGGTTAAGTCAGGTGGCACGGGAGCATTATAATCAAAAATGATTTCAATGGGCTCCAAATCCACAGTTTTAATCATAACTTTAATATACTCACGCTTGACATGAAGATATGCCAAGGAGAACCGCTCATCATAAATAATAGAATTGGACGCTCCCAGATGTGAAAGGATGTGCGAGCGATACAACTCAAAGGGCCCAACTATAGTCACTAACGTAAGGACATGAGGGTTTTAATGCCTCCATCCGCTTCATGACATATAATAGAAGGTCTGGCTGGGGCCCCACACTATATGCCACAAACAGGTGGCAGGGATACAGGTTAATACCAATACTATGCGCATCCTAACTCAGAGTATGCTAACGGAAGCTTTAAGTTATTTGAACTCAACTCATTTGAATGTCCACAATATATATAAAATACCATTTATATATAACAACACAAGAATGTCTCTTTACAGATAATTTATGGCCTCAAGGCCTTGCAGTTACACTTCATCAACGTGGATTACAAATATCGGCACGCAGGCTGGTCACACATGAAAACCCTTTTTTCCGGGGCAGTGGTATTTCTTCCATGCAGGCATTGCATTTTCACAAGCAGATATATCACAAGATGTGCACTCACGCACAATTAATATATCACAAACATCGACCACACTGTCCGACGCTCCGTGCACTCAAGGCACATTATCAGTGTACCGGAAAACCAGGGTCCCACCACCGTCCTCAGGTATCAAACCCAACGATAAACTTTGAGCATTCATGCTCCACGACCCACGACCGAAGACTTTAGTCTTGATGGCGAACAGCCCAAGACTCTCATTATGTGATCCTAACGATGTCAATAACTTAGGCACTCAAGTTAGACAACCATAACCCGGATACAGTTCAGCCCTTGCCCATTGCTCAAATCGGTAGTTCAATGTCTAGACTAACGCAAGTCGACTTCCCCTTGTCTGTTCGGCTCACCGGCCTTTAAGAGCACATAGCTCACAATAGCCACAACGTCCCAGAAGGACTGGCTTCACAATCAAAGCGATAGTCAATGTCAGCGTTCGTCATGATCGCTTGGCGGGGTCAACAGAAGCTCTCTTTCTACCGCCAAACTCGACCCAAACCCTGCAACATCCTGTAGTGTCAGCATATAGCACACAAACTTCGAGGGTATTTTCCTTGAATTTCATTCAAGTACTTCCTGTTACTCCACTTCACAGGCACAACCCACCGACTCCACAAAATACTCGTTTATACGGGGAGTCTTCTCTGGTGCGCAAAATAAAACATCACCAATCCAGACCAACCAGTTCAGATGGGCTTCACAAAGCATGTCTATTTCGTACAATATATTTCCGGATCTATATGCAAGACTTCTTAGGGATTTCAAGAATCAACACAACGGAAATCCCTCAACATTCTACCTTTTAGTGGGGGAAATCCATGCACATGCCAAAATAAATACTTCACATGTCCAAGGAGAAAGATCGTTACCATTGACGTTCTCTTTGGAGCCATGACACAGCTTTTCTACGCAGATGGAAATGATCGCCCCATTTTCCCCTTCGTGATTATAGCCTCGGCTCTTGATTCCGTTCACGAGATGTTCTCCAGCAACTCAACAAATCCACTCAAACCCTAGCACCAGTCGAGAGTTCTCCGCTCCAGAACTCGAAAAACAAGGAAGAGAAAGAGAGAAAAGTAAATAATTACTTCCTCAATTCATCCCTCTATAGATATGACCTCGGGTTTTACCCCAGCCCTACGATCTCTTCACAACAAACGAAAACAACGATGATGGAGGCGACGGCCCCCAACATATTGAAGATGATGACGACGTGCTCGCGGAAGACCTTTCTCAGTCTCCAACCAATGATTTGCGGCGCTATGGTGACATTGTGGAGCAACGCAAGACGACAACGAATGGAGAAAGCCAATATCATTTTATTTAAATCATTTGCTCTTATTTTTGCAATGTTTTTTATCATGTAATATTTCAAACATTAGTGTGTTTTATTTTCTTTCATGTTGGGCTGCATGTAGCCAAAGAGTGATTGTTGGTACCCTAGTTTGATTTGAGTTTAGTCTTGTCTTCTTAGTCTCTTGACCCATGAATTATCTATGGTCAAGGTTAGTTGTCTAGCTGTAGAGTTCCCAGCTTATCCAGATAAGAATTTGGTTAAGTAGTTTGCTCGTTCGACTATGGTCGAACGCCGCTCGACTATCGTCGACTAATTGTTTGACGATCGTCTATCAGTTGCTCGACGTTCTGTCTGCGTGGATAGTTCGACTATCTGTTGATAGTTCGACTATCTGTGTGCTGTGATAGTTAGACTATCTGTTGATAGTTCGACTATCTGTTTATAGTTCGACTATCTGCTTGGATAGTTCAACTATCTGATAGCTCGACTATCTGTTTGATAGGTCGACTATCTACGTTGTTTGATAGCTCGACTATCTGTTGATAGGTCGACTATCTGTTTTCCCTTGGTAGTTCGACTATCTGCTTTGATAGTTCAACTATCTGATAGCTCGACTATCTGTTGATAGTTCGACTATCTGTCGTTCTTTGATAGTTCGACTATCTGTTGATAGTTCGACTATCTGTTCTGCGTTGATAGTTCGACTATCTGTTGATAGGTCGACTATCGGTTTTGCTTTGATAGTTCGACTATCTGTTGATAGGTCGACTATCAGTTTTGCTTTGATAGTTTGACTATCTGTTGATAGGTCAACTATCTGATAGCTCGACTATCTTCTGATAGTTCGACTATCTGTTGTGATAGTTCGACTATCTCCTTTGATAGTTCGACTATCTGGATCGTTCGACTATCTGTCCGATAGTTCGACGATCTCCGTTCTTCGGTCGACGATCTCCGAGGGTCGTTCGACGTTTTCTGTTTGCCTTTTTATTTTGTATTTACTTATTCTATTTAATTAATTAATATATTATCTGGCATTTTATTTCAGTTGTTTTATGATAATATTTCCAGGCAATATCTGCTCCATCCCTTTTGCCTTAGTCAAATCTTTTCAGAAAAAGTTGTTTGTCTTATTAGTTGACAGTGTATTTTACTTTATCTGCTGTCAGTCCTTTATAGCTGTTAGACTGAAAAGTCTTCCTTCTGCTATAAAGAGTTTGTCTCTGATGTGATTTTATTTAGTACCTTTATTATCAGATTGCTTCCTGCAGCTTCTTTGAAAAAGGTTTATCCCTTTTATAGAATATTTTGTTGCAGAGTTTGTTTGTCTTTGCGATATTTGCAGCCCAGGTTTCAAGTTTCAGAAGAAGACAAACAGTTCAAATTGAAAAGAGCCGTTGCTTGTTGCTGCTATAAAAGGAATCCTTTGGAGAAGGATTTCAGCTAGCTAACCAGTTATTCTAAAAGTTATTCAATTAGCATTCAAGCTTTCATCAAGACCAAGTTTAACTGCTCTCAACAATCTATTCAACTGAGAAGTGTTAAGCTCTTCTGCTCTTCTTCAACCTGAGTTCTCCTGCTTTCAGGAAGTTCAGACTCAGAGTTCTTTTGAAGAAGAAGAAGAAGAAGATAGCTGCTAGAAGATTTCTATTTTATATTTTATATCTTCTTGTAGTTCTTCCTTCAGTTTTTTACTGAAGTGTTTCTGCACTGAAGCAAGACTTCACCTGGACGTTCTTTGAGCCAGGGGGAGCCTTGATTCTTTTGAGCTTTCTAGCTCAGTGCAAGTCTTTGTGCTTCTCCAATCTATTGTAAAATAGAGAAGATTTTTTAACCTTCTTTCCCCCTCCTGTACAGGGTTATTACTCCCTTCAAAAGTATCCCTTGGTGGCAGGGCACCTGATCAAAAACCTGTTGTTGGTTTTTAGACACCTGATCAAAAGTCTAAAGGGTTTTTAGATCTACCTGAAGCAGATCTTGTGGTGGCAGGACACCTGATCAAAAACTTGTAGTGGATTCCTACCTTGTTGGTAGAAGAGTGAACGTACCCAAGTTGTTTGGGGAACCACTATAAATTTCTTGTGTCGTCTGGCTTGCTTAATTTAATTACTTGCATTGTGGCTGTGATTAGATATAACTAGGTTTGCTAGTTACTGATTAGGATTTCCAAGCCTTAACTGTAATTACAGTTAGCTTGAGTTTGTGCACATCACTTGTGTTAGGCTTTAGGGTTATCTCCATATCTATAATCTTTTCATTCCGCATTTCACTCCAAGGGAGTTGGGTAAACTATTAAGTTTTGTCTAGTGCAAAATTTGATAACTCTATTCACCCCCCTCTAGAGTAGTATCTATCCCTTCGCCTTGGGGTGCACCAGTTTTGTTTGTGAAGAACAAGGATAATAGTCTGAGGCTGTGCATTGACTACCGTGAGATGAACAAGTTGACAGTGAAGAACAAGTATCCTATCCCCAGGATCGACGACCTGTTTGATCAGCTTGAGGGTTCTTGCACGTTTTCTAAGTTAGACCTCAGGTCAGGCTATCATCAGTTTGAAGATCCGGAAAGCAGACATTCAGAAGACGGCCTTCAGTACCAGATACGGACATTATGAGTTCGTGGTCATGCCATTCGGGCTAACCAATCTCGTCCGCTTTTATGGATTTGATGAACAGGGTTTTCCGGGAATTCTTAGACCGTTTTGTTATTGTCTCCATAGATGATATTTTAGTGTATTCCAGAAGTGCAAAATATCACGTCTCTCATCTCAGGACTGTTTTGGGGATGCTCAGAAGGAATCAGCTGTACGCAAAATTTTCTAAGTACAAATTTTGGCTGTCAGAGGTTGAATTTTTAGGACATGTTATCAGTCAGAGAGGTATGTTCGTTGACCGAAGAAGATATAAGTAATAAGGAAATGCCGAGACCAAGGGCAGTCACGGAGGTCCGGAACTTTTTTGAGTTTGGCAGGATATTACAGGAGATTTATAAAAGACTTCTCGAAGATAGCCTTACCACTGACTTCGCTTACCAGGAAGGGTAAAGCTTTTAGTTGGACAGTAGAGTGCGAGATGACGTTTGAGGAGCTGAAGACCAGGCTGATGACCGCCCCGATTCTGAGTTTGCCATCAGGGTCAGATGGATTTCAGATATATAGCGACGCCTCGGGTCAAGGTTTGGGTCGTGTGCTTATGCAGCATGGTAAGGTTATAGCTTTCGCCTCCAGACAGTTGAAGGTTCATGAGAAGAACTATCTCGTGCATGACCTGAAACTAGCAACGGTCATCCACGCTCTGAAGATTTGGAGGCACTATCTTTATGGGGCCCGCTGTGAGATCTTTATGGATCACAAAAAGTCTCAAGTACATTTTCGATCAGCAAGAGCTCAATATGAGGCAGCGTAGATGGTTAGAATTTCTGTCAGATTATGAGGTGGACATTCAGTACCACCCAGGTAAGACGAATGTGGTGGCTGATGCGCTTAGCGTAGAGGATTGAATTATTCTCTCCTTACTCAGCAGGAGGAACTTGTGCGAGAGTTGGAGAGGCTAGAGATCATTGTTGTGCCGCGTTCAAAGGTCGGATCTGCAAGGTTAAGTTGGATGGAAATCACTTGCGACATCAAGGATAGGATCAGAACGGCTCTACCCTTAGATCCAAAGATGTCAGATATTTGGGTTTTGACTAAGGCAGGTCAGAAGGAGAAGTTCAGTATACTTGAGGATTTACTACTGCACGACAGAAGAGTGTGCATTCCAGATATTAGCCACCTTCGAGAGAACATACTGTTTGAAGCTCATAATTCTATATATTCGATACATCAAGGTAGCACAAAGATGTATGCGGATCTGAAGAAGATAATGTGGTAGCCAGGTTTGAAGGGTGACGTTGCTGAGTATGTTGGGAAGTGCGACACTTGCAAGTTAGTCAAAGCTGAATGTCAGAGGCCAGGAGGCAAGTTACAGCCACTTCCCATCCCAGAGTGGAACTTCGAGGACATTTTGATGGATTTTGTTCATGGTCTTCCCAGGTCGCAGAGTTGGAATGATTTCATATGGGTTATAGTTGATCGTCTCTCTAAAGTTGATCATTTCATACCTAATAGGAGGGCAGATCAAGGTGCCAGATTGGTACAGTTGTATGTTGATGAGATTGTTTGACTTCACGGTGTTCCCATGACCATTGTTTCAGACAGAGATGGCAGGTTTACTTCTAAGGAGTGGAGACACATTCAGGAGTGGTTGGGCACTAAGCTACATTTCAGTACCGCCTTCCATCCTCAGACCGATGGACAAACTGAACGTACAAATAGAACCTTGGAAGATATGTTTTGGATGTGCATTCTGCACTTTGGAGGGAAGTGGGAGAAGTATGTTACTCTCGTCGAGTTCTCCTACAACAACAGTTATCAGATAAGTATTGAGATGGCACCGTTCGAGGCTCTTTATGGTAGGCGTTGTCGGACACCGTTGTGTTGGGCTGAAAGTGAAGAAAGAGCTACCATCAGAGAATCATGGATTGACAAGACCACTGATCGAATCAAGCTCATTCAAGAACATATAAAGATAGCTCAGGATCGTCAGACCAAGTATTATGACCAGAAGCACAAGTCAGTGGAATTCAGTGTTGGAGATTACGTATATCTGAAGGTCAGACCAGTTAGAGGAGTCTCTCGAATTAAGCGGGTGAAGAAATTGAGTCTCAGATTTGTTGGTGCTTTCAAGGTATTGGAGCGCATTGGTGAGGTTGCATATAGGTTGGCCTTACCCGAGGAAATGAGTGGTCTACATGATGTATTTCACGTCTCCTATCTGAGGAAAGCAGTTAGAGATCCTAGTCAGATAATCGGTACTGAGAAAGCACCAATTGAATCAGATCTTAGAATCAATGTTAAACCAGTCTGAATAGTGGACTCAAGGATTCAGAAGCTCGGGAGCAGAGAGATCTCGTTTGAAAAAGTTCTTTGGATGAACTGTGGCCGACCGGAGTATTTTTGGGAAAGAGAAGATGAACTTCGGAGCAATGAAAACTATGTTTATCTCTTTGACTCAGGTATGTATGCAATTTTCGAGGACGAAAATTTTATGAAGGGAGATTTGTAACAACCGTAAAATAATGCAAAAATAAAATTAAATTTCAGGATCGGATCGCAAATGTTCTTGATCGAGGCAAATTCTGGTCGATGTATGAATTCTGTAAGATTTAAATCTTGAGCGTCAATTAGTGGATTTAATTCTGTAGCTTGTGTTGTGATTGTCGTATTTTAAATTATTTAGCACGAGGGCGTAATATTTAAAGTTTTCCAAGTATTAGAAAAATGGCAATGTTGTAATAATGGTGATCTCAAATGTTCTTTTTATTTATTTTCCTAGGGAATTGACGGTTCATTTCTTCCCCCCTCTCTCAACCGGCAGTTACCAAAACCGGATCTTGTGGCCCGATACTTTTTAACAGTGGAGGTAGAAATCAATCCCAATTTTATCCTTCCGCCCTTCCAGCGCTCACCCTCGATAGCGTCGTCGCCCTCTTCGCAGACGATTTTCGCGGGTTTCCTTCTCCGATTTCAGTGGTTGTGCTCAGCCCTTCGCTGAAGACTTCTGTCTTTCCTACGTGCGGGGCCAGGGAGCGACACCGTACTCGCTGGGTTGTCTGGTAGTGTCGACTGCCTTTCAGGGACTCTTGTTTTGAGCCGGTGAGCTCCAATAGTTGCTTTAGCACAGTGTTATCAGCCTCTAAACATCTCCCCACTGCAGCGCTGGGAGAGTGTCCACCTCTTCAATTGGCTCCCGATTCTCAAAAAGTTTCCCCGCCCTCATCGGTGACAGATACAGAAACTGAAGGACCCATTTCCTTGCCTCGACGGCCTGTAGAGGAGGAATCCTTTGGGTTCTGACCGAATCTATCCTCCACCAGAAATCTATTCAGGTTTTGATGTTTTCCTTTAAATTCATCAGTGCGTATTATTAAGTTGTTAATGTTCAGATATCGTGTGTAAGCCCTATTTTATTAGTAGATCTCTTTTGGAGTCATTAAAATCGAGAACCCCAATTCTAGGCGTATCTAGTACCATTTCAGAAATCTTTTTCTCCACTATTAGATAAGCGGTAAGACCCTTGCTTTCACATTGAAGCAGCTTTCCTTTTTGGAAAATTAAATACATGTTTTGTCTTTTCAGGTTGTTGAAAAACTAGTTAGGGCTTCAAAGTAATATTTTAAAGGAAGTTATGCCGTCGCGCCAAGTGTATGAGCGCCGCAATACCGCTTTAAGAAACCTTTTATTCTTTCTAGATAGACATATCAGATAGCAAGCTTAGAAATGCTTATTATAATTCAGTAGAATTAATATGTTGTATGAAACCACTGTTATCATTAGAGGTTTGTAGTGCAATTATTACACAGCTAACATATGTTGTAGGTAATTAATTTCTAACACATCTCAAATAGTTAGACCATACGAACAATGTAATCACTCGTGTAGATTTACGAGCAGGAAATGTTAAAGTCAGGAACGTGGTTTCTAGTTGTTTAAACAATGTAGTGAATTTCCTTAATCACGCATATTTGTTCGCAAGCAGAATAGCACTAGACAGAAATTGTTTTGTAGGCACGGTTGAGATCTTCTCCCGTGTTTGATAGAGGCGCACTATCTTTCTCATGGGCTATAGAGTATCTTATGAGGCTCAAAGTTTGGGAGGTGTTATCCCGTTTTAGAAGAGCAATAGATTCGAGTTTGTGTTTGTGTGACAATAGAACACTCGAGTTCGTTAGTAGGACTCGTATCGTTAGACTAGTGATGCGCGATAGAAGCTGCTCTGCCTAGAACTTTGTCGAAAAACAATCATAAGTGAATTTAGAACTCAAGTTTAGACCGAACCTTAGAAACTCTTAGTTAATCATTTTTTTTTTCGGACCTTGAGTAAACATTGTATATTATGAGTACCTAAAACAGTCATTTATCTTACTAGTTTTATTTGAGAAAATCATGCTTAGTACACTAGCCTACAGTTTTTCTATAACAAAAAATATATTTTCAAAGCATTACATATTTTTCTTCAAAACAAATTTTAGTGTAACTAGAAGGAATAATTTTTCTTACTCTCCCGTTGGACTGACCCGTTTTTGGGCATGTTTTTATAGGGGACCCAGGTGAGAAGTTGCTTTTAGGATGAGCGTTTATTGTGGAGTCCATCTTGTAGTTGGTTTCCTTTCAGTTATTTTATTTCAGTACTTTGTTACTTAGTTCATAACCTTGATGTAATATTAATTTCTAAGATTTTCTTGTACCAGACTTGTCGTAAAAAGTTCAGATATGCAGTTATTTGTTTCATATTCTATTTTAGTGGCTCTATAAAATCACCAGGATGAGGTACACTTTTAACCTTAAGTACATATTCAACTTTCGTTGTAAGTTTACTTTTCGGCATTTTTTTTCTTTTTACTTGTTATGTACTATTTTTAATACCGTTTCTTGGTTTTCTTCCTATTGCTGACTCGGTCGGACGGCTGAATTGTTGTTAAACTGGGATGGGATGTTACATCAATTCAACACTATCTTTCAATGATTGCTTATGACATTAATGAACTTAAGGATTTATGATTTAGTGATTCCTAACATATCAAAATATGATACTAATTTATCGATTCAGATATACAAGAGTAGAATTTACAAACATGAACAAGGATTGCATGAAATTAAATAATACATAGAATGTGATTCTAACAGGTACGAATTTATGTCAAAGGGGAAAATCGGATCATAAAACGAACTTTACCCAAGTTTTACAACCAGATAGACATAAGAAACAAAATTTGATGTCACAAAAGAAACTAGATAGTGAACTTTATATTTTGTGGGTTCAAGTATTCACAAGTGATAAGATTAATATGCATCATTTTTTAAGATACCAAGTATTCAATTAGATTAATCCATTCCAAGACATGATTATCTTCCAAGTAAACATGTGTGCGATTCAAACATTTTATATTAAACACAATTCGTTTATTTGCTAGCAATAAATCTTAACATTTATCATGATAATAATTAATTCACATGCTCAAATAGATCTATTATCTTCATTTATCCATCAAATGAGACACAATTCATCTAAGTGGAAATCCAATTAAAAACACTTTCGTTCACTAACTCATCTTCCAATTATCTATCAAATGAGACGTAATTCAACTAAGTGTATATCCAAATAACCATCATTCACATTCATAACTCGTGTTATTCCAAATGTGTGAAACCTCGAACTACTAACAAGTCAATTTAGGCATTCAAGATTTAAATTTATTTGGTGAAACATGTATTTAAAACTGAAGTCATAAAATCATAAGAACAGTCAAAGTAATTTAAGTTCAATATTTGGAAAAGAGAGGGATCTCTACATGTCATAAGGTGAGGCTAAACTGACGGCGGCTAAGCGGCGCAAGCAAGATCGGGAAACTTATTTCGAACTGTTAAGAACAACAAAATTGGCATTGACCTAATAAGAAGCACAACGCTAGCACGGGTAATTATTTTCAAAACCTAAAGCACGGGAGGGTTTAGCGAATTACCTCCCTCAAAAGTGAGGGGAGATGAAAGACCACGAAGAAATTGGAGACTTGGCTACGCTTGGCTAGGAGAAACCGTAAATCGGAGAGAAATTTGAGTGATCCTGTTGATAGCTTCGAGGAGCGGCGTCGGAAATCACAAATACCACGGAGTTAGACGATTATATGAGGGCATAAACTTAAATTCACAAAATATATGAAATTAAAGAACGGATAAATCATTAGAGATAAAGAAAAATTTAAATGAGGGTGATGGAGGAAGGATCATACCAACAGGGGCCAAATATGAGCCCAAGGAGAAGAGAGAAGGAAACTCTAGCTGTCCCTCTTACAAATCCCAGCCAAATCGAAGAAGAATGGGAGAAAAAAAGGTTGTCGACCCCTTGGAGGAGATTAGGGTTGCTGTCCTGGAGGAAGGGAAGGGAGAATATTGTTGTTGTCGACCAAAAAATCGAGAGGAAGCAGAAAATGTTGACCTTTCTAATCGGAGAAGAAGAGGGGGAATGCTGGTTGTCGGCTTGGGGAGACAAGGGTTGCCGACCAGAGAGGAGAAGAGGTGCTGGCCTCAGCAGGAGGAGAAGGAGAAGCCGTCGGTTTGGGGAGAAGAGGGATCTGTTGCTGCCGGCCTTGGGGAGAAGGAGCGGGAGGCTACTGGCGGCTAGGGTGCAGAGGAGGCGGCAGGGAGGGAGACGCGGGAGCGGCTGGAGGCGGAATCGGGAGCGGTAGAGAGTGGTGCGGGGGTCGAGTTGTCTAGCAGCTTGTAGGTGCCAAAAGCCCTAGGCCAAAATCATTTTAATCGGGAGAGGGGTTGGCTGCTTGGTAAGATAAAGAACAAGGATTTTTTTATTATTATTACAAATTTGCCAATAAATCAAATCTCTTTTTACATTTTTTTGAAAAACCTAGGTTGTTACAACTCCCGGAAGAGAGGTCTTGGGGTCCCGGCGGATACCAGCACGATTTTGCGAGCACTCGCAGAGAAGAAGACACTGAGAGGAGGTGATTGTCGACTTCTGTGTAAACAGATCCCCGCATTTTTTCAAGTTTCTTAAAAACTTTGAAAAGATAAAACTACTCTGGAATGTCGCGATCTACCTCCTCTGAAGTCAAAAATAGCAAGTGTATACGTAAAATGAGGATGTGGGTACCTGAGGGAACTTGCTGGTACTACGTATTCCTGTGCTAGAAGGTACATTAGTCCTAGATAAAATATGAGTAAAATATGTGAGTACCTGAAGAGAATTCGCGGACACCTGTCTTATCTCTCTGCAAGAGATCTCAAACACAGGTATAAAAGAAACATAAAACGCAAGTACCTTAGGAGAACTCGCGGACACCTATTTTATCTTTGTAAAAGATGTTAAAAACAGGTATAAAAGAAACGTAAGGCGCGAGTACCATTGGAAAACTCGCGGACACTTATTTTACCTCTGCAAGAGATGTCAAAAACAAGTATAAAAGAAACATAAAGCGTGAATACCTAAGAGAACTCGCGGACACCTGCTTTAACTCTGCAAGTGATGTCAAAAATATGTATAAAAGAAGCATAAAGTGAGAGTACTTGAGGAGACCTCGTGGACACCGATTTTATCCCGGCAAGAAATGTCAAAAACAGGTATAAAAGAAACATAAAGCGCGAGTACCTGAAGAAAACTCACGGACACCTATTTTATCTCGTCAAGAGATGTCAAAAACAGGTATAAAAGAAACATAAAGTGTGAGTGCCTGAAGAGAACTCGCGGAAACCTGTTTTATCTCTGCAAGAGATGTCAAAACAAGTATAAAAAAAACATAAAGTGCGAGTACCTAAGAAGAACTCGCGGACACTTGTTTACCTCTCCAAGAGATGACAAAAACAGGTATAAAAAACATAAAGTGCGAGTACCTGAGAAGAACTCATAAACACATGTTTTATCTCTGCAAGAGAAGTCAAAAACAGATATAAAAGAAACACAAGGCGCGAGTACCTAAGAAAAACTAGAGGGCACCCATTTTATTATGTGTTCAGGAAATACAAGAAATAACAAGTGTATATATAAAAGAAAATGAAAGTACCTGGGGGAACTTGTTGGTGCATGTTAACTTCTTGTACTAGAAGGTATAGGAAATAGACATAAAACAGGAGATCTGAGTACCTCAGGAAGACTGGTTGATACTTGCTTCATCTGTACACTAGAAGAACACATGAAATAACATGTACCAGTAGGGGAAACGCGAACACAGCTCGTGGTTGCTTACCATTTTGATGACCATGTATTTGTATACTCCCAGAATAATGAAAGATGTGGATCCAATCTGGTTATATAACTTGACTTGCATATGAAGATGATTTTGCCTACTGATGATAATTCGTCAATTAATGTCAAAAAAATCCGGAAAAAAAGTGTACGTATATATGAGATCAGACGGAAATCCGAAACGATAATATATATCAGACATGGTAGAAATCTAGAATAATATGAGTTTTGGATAACTGAACACGATTATAAGTCATCCATATTTCCTCAAATATTTGTGCTCAACAAATAATCATAACTTAAAGGATCCAGAGTGTCTAACAACTAAGAACATCCTGAGAGGTTCATAGTGATAGCAGTATCTTTGTTGATGCACGACAGAGCTGGTCGGTCACCTCTAGAAGATCAGTAGACAACATATGTGAATCGCAAGCATTTCAAGCGAAGTCAATTGTAGTGGATGTTATAGCAATCGATCTTATGCCGAGATGCAATAGATGTCGGCGAGAGATCCAGGAAACTACAAACCATCACTCGAGATTGGATCAGAGAACCCACTATACATCCACGAGCAGTTCTAGCCAAATGTGATCATTGTGGGTTTACAACCTAGCGACACTTTAATTCGAGAACATCTATAGTTATTGTAGCCTTTAAGGAATATAAGGCTTTAAGTCCTCGACAAGATTGGATCCGGGCGACAACTATACATCCGCAAGCAATTCTGTCCATATATGGTCATGGTGGTTTTACAACCCAGCGATATCAATTTAAAGTAGATTTAAGTAGATCTTTGAGAAGAATTCCAGAATGATTGATATAGAGCTTTTTCTGTAGACGAATCTAACCACCTATGATGCACAGATACTTAAAAATGGGCAACTTATCGACTCGAACGCGTACCGGATACGGGAAACGCCCGGAAACTCACGGAAACGCGTTTCCGAAACTCCATGAAACGCACTTAAAAATAAAAAACAAAAAATATTTAGGATTCGCGTATCCCGCTGGGGGGATACGCGAATCCCGCTATTTCAATCCCGCTAATCTACGCAAATCCCGCCAGGTTTGCAATCCTGCGCTGCTCCCCGATCCCGATCCCTCTCCGGATCCCGGCGTTGCTCCACTCTCCCGATCCCGATCCCGGCGTTGCTCCCCTCTCCCTCTCCCGATCCCGATCTCGGCGCTGCTCCCCTCGGCTGATCGACGCTGCTCCCCTCTCCTAGCACAACATTTACTGTAGAGTTCTATCACTCAACATTTACTGTAGAGTTCTATCACTCTTATGTTCTGCACACTGCATATTCAAAGATAAATGAGAACTTTTGTTGTTCACTGGATTGTTCACTGGATTGTTGAACACTGTTTAATACCATTCTATTTAAATGTAATTTTATTAATTTCTAGAACACGTGAATTTTAAGACTAGTTGTGATAGAGGAGACAGCTAGCCCCACATTGTATTCTATTAGATGACTACTTTTTGCTTCATCTTTATAAGGTTGATCGTTATGCTTTTTTTTTTGTTAACTGTATGTAGAAAATATGTAGAGCATTTCATTAGTTAACGTTGCTCTAGTAGCTTTTTTCTGTATGTAGTATAAGCTAATTAACGTTGCTCTAGTAGCTTTTTTTTGTATGTAGTTAAATCCTAATTGTTATGATTTCTGTTAAAATAGCCCATATAAAGGGCCCATTATTGGGCCTATTTATTGTTTTTATCTTCTCTCCTCCTTTAGTCCCACATCTTGTATAGGATTATCTTCTCTCTTCTTCTTCCTATATATATGTATTCTCTCCTTGTATTTAGACACACAAGCAATACATACAAGTTTTGAGCTCTTCAAACATGGTATCAGAGGAGGCGGTCTCTCCGGTGCGGTCTCCGTCTCTTTAAACCGCCCAACCTGCCCGCCCTCTCCGCTTCTCCTGCGGACTGTGAGCCTACCCGCTCCAGTCTCCTGTCCGCGGGCTCCTATCTGCAAGCTCTGCGGTTTGCCTCTGCATTCCTCTTCTCCTCTCCCTCTCCGTGGTTCCACCCTCTTCTGGTCCTTTTATAGCCACCATTCTCTCTAGCTCGTGAGGTCCACTTCTTCTCTATCCGCTGCGGCTTCCCCTTTCTATCCGCTGCGAGCTCTTCTCCCTCTCGCTTCGTGCCCGGCCTGTCCGCGGGCTGTGCCCCCCCTTCTGTCCGCTGCGGCTTCCCCTTCTGTCCGCTGCGGCTTCTCCTTCTGTCCGCTGCGGCTTGCCTTTTTGTCCGCTGCGGCTTCGCCTTATCTCTGTTTCCTCCTTCTCGCTTGCTTCTCTCGCGGTTTCCTTCCGCGTTCTGACCGCTGCTGGCTGCACCGAGACCGGGGCGGTCTTTCTGTTGTCTCTGCCCTCTGGTCGCGAACTGCCTCTCGCTGGTGTCCGGCTTGACCGTGCGGACTGCTGCCTATCCGCATTCTGGTCGTGGTCTTCCTCTGTCCTCTTCTCGCAGCGACCTCCTGCCCTTCTCGCGGCGATCTGTCCTCTTCTCGCAGCGGCCTCCTGCCCTTCTCGCGGCGGTCTGTCCTCTTCTCGCAGCGACCTCCGCTGGCTGCCTCTGCGGTCTGCCATTATGGGCTCTTCCGGCAACTCCTCTGGCTCGACGGACAGCCCGCCTGCTGACCGCCCGGCTTGTCCAACTGACCGCCCGGCTTGCACTCCAGAGGTCCGTGACGAGCTGCGCATCACTACCATCTCTCTCTCTGGCAAGAAGAACTTCGTCCCTTGGGTACATTCTGTTAGACGGGTTCTTCAGGCCAAGGGCCTTCTCCCTCACCTTACTCAGGCTCCACCCACCCCCCCTACCGATGACTGGCTCCGCAATGATGGCAGAGTTCAGACCTGGATCTTGAATTCTTTAGATGGTGAGCCATATCAAATGGCTATGTATCATGAGACTGTCAAAGATATGTGGACTGAGCTACACTCCTTATATTCTGGACGGGACAGTCTCCAGCATCTCTACGACATCCTTACTGACCTCTTTGCTCTTGACACTGGAGGGGCTTCAGATATGACCTCCTTTGTTGCTCGTGCGAAGACTCTTGCTGAAGCATGGATCCAGCATCAGCCCTTCACCAATGATGTTGCTGCTCAGCGGGCTCAGAAGGAAGCCGCCTGTACTGCCATCATCATGGCCCGTCTTCCCCCTCACCTTCAGAGCATTCGTGCTCAGGTCCTGGCATCCTCTACCACACCATCCTTTTCTGATGTGTGCTCCATGCTTCTCCGAGTATCCCCTCCTCCAGATACTACGGCTCCTCCGGCCCTTCTTCAGCAGGCACCTCCGCTTCTACCATTCCCTCCTCCTCCTTCTACTCGGGGGGGTCGTTCGGGATCTCGCGGCCGGGGTCGCGGTGGCCGGGGTCGGCCAAAGTGTTCCTTCTGCGGGAAAGATGGTCATCTCGAGGCAACCTGTTACAAGAAAGTTGGTTATCCTCCTCGCCCGGCGGCTTCTGTTGCTACCGATGCTGGTCCTCCTGATCTTGAGAGTGTCCGTCTTCAGCTCCAGCATCTCCAGGGATTGCTCCACCCACCATCTGCCTCCATTGCCTCCGTCTCTCACACAGGTACCGCTTGTCTCTCCACCGGCTTGGGCTGGATTGTGGACTCTGGCGCTACTCATCACATTACTCCACATCGACCTGCCCAGTACCTGACTTCCCCTTATCCAAAGTCTATTACTGTGGCCAATGGAGCTACTGTTCCCGTCTCCGGCTCGGCAGATCTTCCTCTCACTTCCTCCATCTCCCTTCGCTCGGCTCTTCACGTCCCGAGTTCACCGTTCAATTTACTTTATGTTGGACGGCTTACTACTGATCTAGATTGTTCTGTTATATTCACTTCCTCTTCTTTTACTATACAGGATCGGCGGACGCAGACTACCATTGGTAAAGGCAGGCTGCAGAATGGGCTCTACCTTCTCGACGACTCTCCCACCATCCTCTCATCCGTCTCTTCAACAGATTGGCATCGTCGACTTGGGCATGCTCCTCTACCGATCCTCCAGCGGGCTCTCCCCGATGTTTCTTTTACCCCCTTTCAGTGTGACTCCTGTATCCTCGGCAAGCAGACTCGTTCATCTTTTTCTTCCCATTGTACTCGGAGCGCTGCTCCTTTTGATTTAGTGCATTCGGATATTTGGGGACCTTTTAAAATTACAAGTATTTCTGGTTTCCGGTACTTTATAACGTTTATTGATGATCACTCTCGCACTACCTGGCTATACTTACTTCGTGATCGCTCCGAGCTTCCCCGTGTCTTTCGGGCATTTGTCCTCGAAACCCGTACGCAATTCCACACGACCATCAAAGTACTACGTACTGACAATGCTCGAGAGTACACTAGTCACGAATTTACTGCTTTATGTTCTGAGTTCGGGATTCTACATCAAACTTCCTGTGCATACACGCCGCAACAAAACGGTGTTGCCGAACGCAAGAATCGCCACTTACTCGATGTTGCCCGTTCCATCATGCTTCACATGCATGTCCCCAAACAATATTGGAACTTTGCGGTCTCGACCGCTTGTTTTCTCATTAACCGTCTCCCTTCCTCTATTCTCAACCATGCTACTCCGTTTAGCATCCTCTTTCCCTCCACTCCGGCCTTTCCTCTCCCACCTCGTGTATTCGGTAGCCTCTGCTATGTCCACCGCTTGGGGCCTTCCTCGGATAAGTTGGATCCCCGAGCGGCCAAGCATATCTTTGTTGGATATTCATGCACCCAAAAGGGGTATGTATGTTATTCTCCTACTACACGCAAGATCTCCGTGTCTGCTGATGTCACTTTTCGCGAGGATCAACCATTCTTTCCTGCTCCCTTACCTGACCATCTACCACACACACCTACTCCTCCATCCATTCCCCGCCCGGTCATTCCCGCAACTACTCCTCCGACTGTCGTTCCCTCTAAACAGCCTGTTGTTCCCTCCAAACCACCAGTTATCCGCGTCTACACTCGCCGCTCTACCCCTTCTGTTGCCCCTCTGCAGTCGGTCTCTACCATGGATACTCCGCGTCCAGATGATCAGGTATCGCCCTCCACTGCTCATCCGTTGGCAAACTACATCTCTCTTCATCGCCTCTCTCCCCGTTTACACACTTTGGCTACTTCTCTCTCTTCGGTTGCTATTCCTAATTCTGTGCAGGAGGCGCTTCAACACCCAGGATGGCGAGCGGCCATGGAGGAAGAAATGTCTGCTCTCTGGTCTAACCAGACATGGTCGGTTGTTCCCCTTCCACCGGGCCAGCAACCAGTTGGGTGCAAGTGGGTCTTTGTGATCAAACATGTTGCCGATGGGACAATTGATCGTCTAAAGGCTCGTCTTGTGGCTAGAGGTTTCACTCAACAAGAGGGCCTAGATTATGAGGAAACGTTCTCTCCTGTTACGAAACTTAATAGTGTCCGTGTCCTCATCTCTGTTGCTGTCCATCGTCGGTGGCCTCTCTTTCAGCTGGATATCAAAATGCTTTCTTGAATGAGGATCTCCAGGAAACTGTCTACATGCAACAACCACCCGGGTTTGAGACCACGGGGGAGTCTCAGGTCTGCCATCTTAAAAAGGCTCTATATGGTCTCAAACAATCTCCGCGGGCTTGGTTTGAAAAGTTCAGCAAGGTCCTCCGTGAGATTGGCTTCACACGGAGCTCGGCCGACTTCTCGCGCTTTACTCGTCATCAACCAACTAGAACGGTTATTCTGTTAGTATACGTCGACGATATTATCATTACTGAAGATGACTCTCAAGGGATACAGGCAGTCAAAGTCTCCAGATTAGAGAAGAATTTGAATTTGTCCAATGAATGATATACTCAGATTATCGAGAAGGTGAATACAACAGAAGATACAGAAATCTATTATCTCACAGCCGACAGCAATCTTCTTTTCTCCTCATTTTCTATTACAGCAACAACAGAAATTCTGAAGAGATAATCAGAAACACTTTGTATCAAAAGGTTTATAATCATTGCAACTACTTCTAGCAAGGATTCATCAAATACAGAGGATCTAATACCCTTGGTGTCAACAGTCCTCAAAAATCTACTGAGAGAAGACTCATCATTAGAAGACTTCATCTTCTCTTCTTTTTCCCTTCTATATTTTCAATTTGTATTTTAGTAAAGTTTTAAGAATCCCTCTTCAAAGAATTCAGTCTCTGTTTCTAAGAGTCTCCTTATCAAAAGACTCAGTCTTTGGTTCAAGATCTTATTATCAAAAAATCTAGTGTCAGTTCATGATCTCCTTACCAAAAGATCTATTTTGGTTCTGAGATTCTCCTTATCAAAAGACTCAGGCACTGGGATAGTGTATTTCTACCATACTGATAGAAGAGTGGATGTACCCAAATTTTTTGGAAACCACAATAGCTTTGTGTCTTGTGTGCTGTGATTTTGTGTTGTCCGTATTTTATTTTCTACACTTTAATTTTTGCATTTATTTATTTTATTGTTACTGAAATTGTTGATGCAAATCTGAATGTGATTAGATAACTTAAGTAAAAATATTTTAAATCTTTATTCACCCCCTCCCCCTCTAGAGAATTCACTGAGCATTTATTCACAACTGTTCATCCTTTCAACTCGTGTTGCAGAGGTCAAGGTATGAATCTAATCGATCAGCTCTTGCAGATCTCAAGAACTGTTCATGACGAAGGGCAAGCTGATATGTCTGCTCAAGGGACTTTAAGCTGTGATAAGCCAACTCAGTACGTATATCAGATCGAAGTCCAGACCGAAATCGGAAAGTGGTCATAAATGGCTCCTCTCGGATATCACTCATCACAACTAACTCATCAAAACGATCATTATACTCAGTGACAGACATGGATCCTTACTGAAGGGCAAACAATTGCTCGAGCAAACGACTCTAATCGATAGAGGCAAATATCATTGACACAACATACGCTTCATATCCACCCAACTAGTGATGTGATGAAGACGACCTCGCTCGCGGGATCTCTCAATGCTAGACCAATACGCTCTCGCCTGATCTAGAAGCTTATATTTCGTAAATTTTATGCGACGCTCACCAAATATTTTGAAATAATCAAGATAATATTTCATATCCACGAGGTAATAATTGATAGACTTGGGACTAGATGAGCCGTCAAAAGAAGGGGCATTAGTCCGAAATTTCCACTCGAGATCTCTCTCATAATAATCATCTCTAAGGTAATCGAGTCGTGTTAAATGATCAACATGACCCGCTCGCGTGCATGGATATGAACGACGACAATCATCATACAGATCATCTCTAGAATAGTGGGATCGTGTCGGTGATCAACACAATCTCTATAAGTGGTATGCAACGATCGAGAATAATCATCATAGTAACGTGAGGATCTCCCTGAAGGGTTCTATAGGAGCGGGTGTAAGTGGACTCGGGATCCCCAAACAAAGGAGAGGAATATTGGTGATACCTAGCCATGAAGAAATAAACTGATAGACTCTACAACTGTGTATCAAAAGAGTGTTCACAGCCTACCTCTAATATACAATTGATGCAGGACGAATCTATAGGCGGCGGATGAACGATGACCTAACCTTACATGCAATGCAAATCCGACGGTGAATTCAAATTAAGCAATAAATAATTAAATCACTTAGATAATTTTAGCAAACATAAAATAATTCTCTAGGACAAAGCAAGTTTCGATTTTCCTCCATGTGGAGGGCCAAAGAGAGCGTGCAGCAAATAAATTCTGCAGAGCATAAAAATAATCCAAAGCAAAACACTACGAAGTTATAGATCTAATAAGCACAAGTAAATCACATATAATAATGTTGTAAATAAACGTCCATACTACAAATGAAACTCACAAAGTTGCGGGGCTGCTGTAGGACGGGAGATCCGGCGAGAGGCAACGATGCGGCGGTTGAAATCTGAGTGTCGGCGGCTGGATCTGAGTGTAGGTGGCTGTTTTGGAAGGTGGGGGCTGGTTTTAGGTAAATCTATGTGGAGGGACAGATTTCGGATGAGCAGAGGGTAGATCTAGAAGGGAGGTTGTTGGAGGCTTGGGGCGGTGGATGGTTGTGAGGGGCTGGAAGGGGCGGCGGCCAGTAGGGAGGTGGCTGGAGAGGGTGGCGGATAGCAAGGAGGTGTATAGAAGGGGGTGGCGGCAACAGGGAGGTGGCTGGAAGGTGGGCGGCGGCGGCAAGAAGGTGGCTGGAAGGGGGTGAATGTTGTTGTACAGCGGCCTGGATGAGTGGCGGCTAGGGTTTGGAGGGTTGTGAAGGTGGCGTTGGAGGCTTTAGATGGTGAAGAAAGAAACCTAGGGCTAGGGGTTACCTTTGGGGGGAAGGAGAAGGCCTGGGAGTCACCTAGAGTTCCATGGAGTCGGCACCGTAGAGGGATCGCTGGAATCCGGTATTCACAATCTCAAAATTCTGCAATACCTATAGCATCCCACATACACTCTTATATATAATAAAGAGACATTAGGGCAACCCACCATCAACGGCTATGATTGGTCGGATATGGGGTAGCCCGATTACATCAAAAATAAAGCAAATATGACAATATAATATATGAAATCGTGTCGAAAAGACGGGTCCATGGAGTCGAACCATCGATCCGGGTATGCCATATATGGTAAGTAGTCAATCGGCCCCAAATGGGCCCAAAACTCGTCCTCCGTTACGGGTCTGTGTCTCCGCTTTGAATCATATATCTTTACCCAATCACCTAAGCTCCATCATAACCTAATAAAAGACCAAATTGATCTTTATTTCAATCCATTGTTTCTTGAAAAGTGGAGAGAATATGACTTATTAAAGGCTAGTATTCGTCATAGTTATATATCATTAGATTAGTTTTATATGAAATAAACTTATATGATCTCATCTAAGAAAAATATTGCGAACTCATTACATATAAATTAAGGATAGAATAAGAAAGTGATTAAAATATTATTTTTCATATGATACATAGCTAAAATATATAAGTAAAATCTTTGTGGGGTAGTGTATACCAAGCTAGTTCCATCACATATGCAGAGAGGAGAGTCATAAGATACTTTACTAAGGCTCTTTTAAATTTGATGAACTTTTATACATAGCTTATTTTACACTCGAAGTGTGAATATTTGACGATGTTTAATCATATGAACTTTATTCTTCACTCCACAAAAAAAGCTAAAATATGATTGATATATGTGTTTATAGGATTATATCTTGATGTATGCGTGTTCAAGTTATGAAGAAGCAGACACAACTATTTGAGGATAATTGGAGCACTTTTGCATTAGCCCAAAACAAAGAGATACATGGCATAATTAACCAAGGTGTGGCATATGTCCGTACACAGTAGTTGGGAGACAGTTTCAAGAGAAAAGACACTTTTTCAAGTTGCGCGCCTGATGTCCAAGTCGTGGACCTAGGTCATGGACTTCAATTATATGTCCAGTGGACTCGTGCCTATATATGCATTATATTGTCTTGAAGACACTGGATTTGGCTGTTCTGATGTCGTAAACCATTGAAGAAGAAGAACCACAAGGAAGGAGAGATCAAGAAGGAAGACACTGGACATGAAGATTGATGGTCTAGTATGATATTCGGCATCTTAATTCTCCTCGTATCTCTTCTATCCTTTGAACTTTATGTATATTTATTTTAGAGTTCTCTTGAAATTCTACTTGTTTGGATGACGGAAATTTTATACTACATCACTCATCTTTACTTTATCTTCATGATTCATGATTTCCTACGATTTACTTGCGTTGGATATTGCACTAAGTTAGTAGTCTCGAGATACTATGCTTAGTTATGAGTCTCAAAATTTCAAAGTCCTACGCGGACTGTTTTATGAATAGATGACATGCAGGTAAAGAGAGTTGCATACAAATCTCAAGAGAGATCAACGTAAAGCTCTCATCTTGGTGTCAAAGCCAAAGTGGTAGGGTTTAAAGAACGTTAGCATAATGTTTAGGGAATTGTATATAACGAGTTGGGTTTCCGAATAGATTACCCTGAAGTTAGTCTTTGTTTATCTGGACCAAGGAGTTTGGAGTGATGTGGAATCCTCACGGTCCAAAGTAATCATTATCATGAAAGAAAAATCTTTACGTAATACTCATTTTTACTACATCGCATAAGCAACTTATTTTAACTAAATAGGAATATATTTTGGTTATCTTCATTTGATTTTGATATCAGAGTTCATTTTCATGCCTCACTTATTTCATTATTTAAATTATCTTTATAAGTTTTGGTATAATAATGTAATGAAAAGAAGTAAAGTATTCAGAAGCAATCAGTGGAATACCACCTTGATAATTGCTTATCATATACTACATGATATGCATGCTTGCTTTTCTAAAAGTAGAGTAAGTGAATCTATTGCCAACATTAATTATATATACGATAGCGACGTATCATACACCCTAGTAAATTATGATGTGCTCACCATGGAACCCTATCATATAACCGCAGTCAAGACCGGTTATATGATAATGGATTTTTTACTTGTCATAACTCTTGATAACCTTTTAATTAAAATTTTATGTTTAAGCTATTGTGTTAACTCTCCTTACATGCTAAGTTATCAAATGCGCACCAACGTGCAAAGGGGTCCTGGAGGCTAGGCACAGATTCGTCACTGAATCACATGAGGCGCAAAAAAGAAAAAAATATAGTTTATTAATTGAGAAAAAACGCATACAATAAAACTACCACCATATAGCAGCACACTAAAATGAATGTCAACATTAAATAAGATGATACAAAAGTAGAATAACCAAATGATGACGCCTTTTAAATTTTTATGTCAAAAATAATGCAAATATATATTTGGATGGATATTTTTCAATATCGTTCACAAATATGTCGTTTTAATAAACCAACTCTAAATGATTACTTACGTTAATGGGCATATCATATAACAAAGCATCAAATAAAAAATCAATTTATCGATTAGCAAGTAAAACAGTTGCTAACAAAAGGATGTGAGGGTGTAGAAAAATCAAATCAAAAGATACTAATAGCTTAGGTTCATAATAAAATTTTATTTTATGATTACACATGTTAATATATAAATTTATCTTGTAATAAATAATCGTTAACAGATTGATGCAGAGGAGACCATTAGAGGCACCAATTGCTGCAGAGGAGACCATTAGAGGCACCAATTGCATTGTGAGAGTCTAGTCACTAGGCATGTTAAACAAGGGAGATGTAGCCCAATAAAGACTTGGAATGAAACTATAAGGAAATACATGATGTACTTAGGCATTAGTGAGATTACGACAAAAGATAGGGCATAATGGCAACAAAGGATCCATATAGCCGACCCCACTATAGTGGGAGAAAGGCTTGAGTGTCGTTGTTGTTGTAGATTGCTGCACAGGAAAAGAATTACAGGTGTTGGAATTAATATCAAGAGTAATTCAAGATGGGAGGGAATAATCTATTTGTCTGGAGAGGGACGGCTGTCTTTTGGTTTCCCGTAGGTAAACGGAGGGATTGTAGAGAAGTTGGCTGATGGGAGGGCATGAAGCTACCTAGGCGCACGCGTGCCTTAACAACTTAGCTTACAGTTACTCCTCTTAGAACCCTTTAGGAGGACGGGGGATAGCATAGAATTCACATGGTCTTTTGTAGCTTACATGCACGCACATTACTATTTTAGGACCAAACAGTTAGAGCAGGTGGTAGAGGACCAGCGTAGGCGGGTCCCAGCTAAAGATGAGATGACCCGAAAAACACGGACGGTCTACGTTGATGTGAGAATTTAATCTGAGATGAGATTGGTTTTAGTTACCTATTATTGTATTGGATGTACGGGATATTATTGATGATTTTGTTCATCGTTGACTCCACCGCCCCATCATGGGTTTATTATTTATCTATACTCCATCATGCTTCCATTTCCACTGTAATTTTTATTGCCTCCGCATAATCTAAATAACTCAGCAACTGTTTGTGTTATGATGTATTGAACTTACAAAGCAAAGGTTTTGATAAATGGGTTGTGGATCGAGTGAGAGGGGGTGGATCCTCTACTAATAAGTGGCTCATTTGTCAGGATGTTTTCTATGGGTATAAGGGCTTCCTTGATTTTAAAGGGGATCTTTACAGACTGTGTAATATCATGGGTATTTATGTGTTAGTGCGATCATGACGTAACACATAAATACTCAGGATATTACAACCTGCAACCCAAAGTTTATGACTACTAACTTCTAAGGTGAGCATCAGGTCTCAACAACAACTATGCATGGCAGTGTCTGTGAATACTTGCAAGGAGAACTCACATACATTCCATTGGCCCTATTGATCGAGACGCCTAGTGCTTTGTAGAGGCGACTGATGATCGGCAAGGATACCGGCCGCAAATAATAAAGTTGTGAGTTTTTACACTCGGGAATTATCGTCTCCAAGGGGAATACGGTCGGTAGTATCCATTAACTCCATGGTCAACTAGTTAAGCGCGACTTAAAATTGCTTTATTTGATTAACAAAACTACAACAAGAAAAGATAACTAAGCTAAAGCGTGGGTCGCTATCACAACTTCTCTTGCACCAATGAGTGTTTCCTTAACCTCTTTGCGAACACCCCGGGTCGACAATACTATCTTGCACTCACTTTCCAATTGCAAAGCCAAGCTCTCCCTCACAAGCAAATATCAACAAACTCTAGCTCAAAAGCTCATTCACAAAGGCAAATCACAACACCACCAAAAACACCTCTTAACCAAACCATCCACAATAGAAAATTCACCTATGAACAACTACACCAAATGGTCATGGTGTGTAGAATACTTTAGAATATACTTCAATAAATATTACAAGTACTTTAAAGATAAGGAGAGAAATACAAGTTACCTCTCCTGATACAGAGGAAATAACAAGATCAACCTCGGACTCGTAGGAGGACACGGCTTGGTCCACCAGCATCTTCAAACTCCTTGTCTACTGAAAGTATCTAGAGTCTACCTAAGTCACCTAGAGGGGGTGAATAGGTGATGTCTGTGTCTTTTCGTGGAATAAAAATACTTTAAAAATTGAGAGCACACAGAACACAGAGATTTAAGTGGTTCAACGTATTGGGTACATCCACTGTCCCGCCTCGCCTATCTACCACGAAGGGCTAGATTCGGATACTTCACCTTTATCAGATTTCAACAAATCTTACACCTCGGAGCCGCAACTCCTACAACTCGGAGAACAACTTCTCCTACCACTCGATCCACAACCGGATCTACAACTCGAATCACAAACGGATCTACCACTCGATCCACAAATAAATCTACAACTCAGAGATAAATCTCCTACAAATTTAAAATAAAATTACACAAGATTTACAAATAAACTTTGAAAAGATCTGAAGTCTTCTATCTGTCGTTCTTCCTTTAGGTCGAACTTGAAATTCTGGGAGAACACGGTAGAATCGGAAACTTTGAAGACTTTGAATCTTGAATCTTGAAAAAACTAGATCTGAAGGATTAGAGATCTTCAGAATACAAAGATCCAGTCCAATCGGAAGAGGGAGATCGAATCATGCACAGCTTGCGTCGGCCGAACGGAAGTCGCGTACGTACAGGAGCCGACGGTTTCTCTTTTTGGAATCTTTTACGATTTTGAATCTTTGGACAATTAGCACGATTAAGGTTGATGAAAAATCCACCCTAAGTATTTATAGACACCCTCAAAGGTAACGACTATAAAAGAATTTCCAAAACAGACCTGTGAAATTTACTGTACATGTATGTCGTCAACCCGAGCCGGAATTGAAAATCAGGCTGAAAAATAACCCAAGTCTTTTTCGTCGAGTATCGTCGAGTATAGCTGAGCATACTCGTCGAACTAGCAGTGATATACGACGAAATTGACATAGAGAAATTCAGCTCAAACCATCTAGTCACTCAACGCCTAAGCTGAAGTCATACTCGACGAATTCGACGAGTATAGGTTGTATACTCAACGAATTCGACGAGTATCGGTTGGCTGACTTGACACTATCGACGCACTCGACGTCATCGACGCACTCGACGTCATCGACGCACTCGGCGCCATTGGTGCACTCGACGAAATCGATGCACTCGACGAAAATGCTTTGGAAAAAATCAGAGAAGTAGCGTCGAGATGATTCGACAAATTCGGCGTGTATCGATAAGTATATTCGAAGAATTCGGCGAGTATCGTTAGATACATTCGACGAATTCGACGAGTATACTTGATGATACTCGACGATTCCAACTTTTCTGATATTCTACCTCAGTCATCTCTCTAACTAGCTCTGACCTAACAGCAGAGGTGTCTTCACCGTATCTTCTCCTTTTGTACACTGGAAGAGGAATATCTTCGGCCACTTGAACATCTTGGAACACAGCAGCAGCAGCAGCGTAGCAGATCTGTCCTGAGAGAGCTCCTGTGTGTCTATCCAATATTGAGAGTAATCCTCAGCAGGATGAACTTCAACATGAGCAGGCACAACAAGTACTTGAGGGCAAACCATCTGTCCATGTAGCCACACAAAATTGTCATAAAAGTAGACATTGACTTGTTGGAAGTTTGCAAGCATTGCAGCCTCAATAGCATTCACCTTAGCTTTAACGGCATCCTCCCACTTTCTGATTTCATCTGCTACAGCATTGGCATACGATTCCATTGTCTTAACAAAAGAGTCATTGAGCGATTGTGAGCCTCAATCATTGTTACAGCGTTCTTATCAATATTTTGAAGAACTTCTACATTACTCTTAGCCCGACCATATTATGAATTCGAGCTTGACGACCCTGCACAAACCATGAGTCTAACCTTTCATCTATCTTATTGAAACGCACCTTGACAGCTGCAAGGTCGTTGTTCATATCTTTCTCTATTTCCTGGACCTTTTTCAGAAATTTTTGCATTGTGGCTTCAAACTGTTGTTGATGTTTGGCCAACATGGCTTCTATGATCTTCAGGATGGAACTATCAGCACTGGAACTAGGAACATTTGGAAGAGGAATACTGGGAAGAGAGTGCAGATCTTGACGGATTTCTGACTCACTGGAGGACTCATCTATTGGAGATAAATGAGCTTTAGAAATCAAACCTAGATCTTCAGCAACAGATAGGACAGGAACATGCTCTTCTGCATCTCCTTCCTTGTCAGAAATATTCACTACCTCCTCTGGAACAACTGGAGAAATACCTGATTCCAGTGAAACTCTCTTCTTTAGGTTGCGGATAAACCTGTCAACCTGAGTAGCAACAGATATCAAGGACTGAGTCACCTCCCCCTCAGAAGCTGAAGCAGGAGTAATCTCTGGTAAAGGGACAATCAGGTTGTCCACTGACACCTGCTCAGAACCATCATTAGCATTATCAGTAGCTTTGGTCTCATCAGCAACAATCATTTCCTCATCAGCATCTATTTCATAGTCATCCACATTCAAATCATCCTCAGCAGTAACATCAACCTCGGCCTCATCAGGCACTATCTCATCAACAGCAGTCTGAGCAATCTCAGCAACCTCTGTCAGAATATTACCTGTCTCTGGAACTGTAATCTCAGCAGCTGGAACTGGACCTGGAATCTCTACAACTGTAATAACACTCAAGGGCACTGAATCAATTGCCACTTGTGTTTCAGTTGGCTCCTCCTCACCTCCTGCACTCAATCTCTCAGGAGTTTCCCTGGGGATTGGAGAAGGAATCCTATCCACAAGAACTTGTTCTTCCTCCTCCTCATGAACATATGGGGCTCCCCTTGGCCTCAAGATCCTCCTATCCCACCTTGAGAATATTGATGAGTCGATTTTCTTGAGGTGATAGATAGGCACAACTTTGGTCATATCGAACTTGTCTCTGTCCATTTGATTCAAGAACAAGCTGATAATCCTTCCAAAGTTGGGAGTGCTGAGACCGTCTTTGATCTTAGTAAACATCAGTGCACCCCAATCCATTCTCTTTCTGCAGATAATTGCCACTAAAATCATGAACATCTCTGAAGAGAGGTAGTCGTGAGAATCGGTCTTGCAGAACAGAATTTTACCAATTATGTCAGACAGTAACTTTCCTTCCTCGTTCATCCTTTTTCTCTTAACTGCTTTTGTGCCTCTTGGCAGCCCACGGAACAAAAGGGCTCTGGCGAAGTCCTCCTCTTCAAGGCAATCGGCCTCTTCACAAGCAGGAAGCCGCAAGTACCTTGTTAGTGGGGAAACCTTCACTTTGACTTTGGTCGAACGAATTTTGCTTTTCATAACTGAATCTTCCCTGCGAAGCTTGGCATGCTGATAGAACTCAAAAACATCCTTGTCCAAAACTTTGCATGGGTGCATTAGCACGAAAGAAAGGCATGCAGTTTCCAGCATAAGAATCACGTTTCTGAACTCATCTGAACCTGATATAAATCCTGTCTGAACTAGTTCTCCACCACCTAGTAAACCGTTAGTGCTTCTAGGAGCCATGGAGAATCAATTAGCAAACAGAAAGAGGAACGGCTTTGAACTTGTCTGACGGACTGGTATCGATTTCTTCCACTGACTGAATCGGCGAGAACAATTCGGCGGCGGGATCAACCCTCGGGATGAAATCGCCTGGAGATGATGCTTGTAATGACCTACTAGAAGAAGAACGGCAGTAGTGTGACGGGCGGAAGACGATGAAAAGTACCGGGAAACGAATTGTCGGGAGGAAAGCAGTTCGGCGTGACGGCTTCTGGCTTCAACGAAGTGTGGCGGCTTGCCCCAACCCTTATAATAATATATATATAATTTAAATTTGACATGGGAAAGACGCGTACCTGATTAGCCGTGACTCTTTGGATCCAATATAGGAAAGTGATTTTTGACCAAAGTAAGATTCGACGATATTAACCGGATACAGAGTCAAATTCGTCGAAATTATCCATGTATATTTGACGAATTGCCGAGTTCTGCTGACCGATATTCGACGAATTTGGCTTGGACAAATTTTTTTGCTTCATGAAGAGTTTCCCGAGTGAATTTTTGTCTTCTTGTCCATCTTCATGAGTCTTTGTTTGGCATACCTAGTTCTGTTTTGAAAAACGAGAATTTAGCCTCGTCCAGCGGCTTCGTGAATATATCTGCGACCTGCTAATGCGTCGGGACGTAGTTAAGAGTTATATCCGTGTTCTCCACATGCTCCTGGATGAAGCGATATCGAACTTCTATGTGCTTTGTCCGACTATGGGAGACTAGATTGTTTGCGAACGCTATTGCACTGGAGGAGTCGCAATACATCGGAATCTCTTTGAACTTTAAGTTGTTGTCCTCAAGCTGATTCATTATCCATAGAAGTTGTGCGCAACAACTACCCGCAGAGATATACTCTGACTCGGCAGTTGAAGTTGCCACACATTTCTGTTTCTTACTGCTTCATGAGATAAGCCTTCTTCCGAGGAATTGGCACGTCCCGGAAGTGCTTTTCGTGTCATCTCTGTTACCTGCAAAATCTGCATCTGAAAATCTAATTAGCTCGACATCATTACCTCTTGGGTACCATAAGCCAAGATTAGGTGTACACTTAAGGTACCTTAAAATTCGTTTTGCAGCGACATAAAAAGATTCCTTCGTGTTCACCTGAAATCTAGCGCACACACATGTCGAGAACATTATGTCTGCCCTACTGGCAGTGAGATAGAGCAAGGATCCAACTATGCTTCTGTACTTGGTTTCATCAAAAGGCTTCCCTTTCTCATCCTTGTGCAGAGACATAGTTGAACCCATTGGAGTCCTCATCGAGGTTGCGTTCTTCATTCCGAATTTTTTCAGTAACTCTTTGGTGAACTTCGTCTGAGAAATGAAAATTCCATCTTCATATTGTTTCACTTGAATTCCTAAGAAATAATTCAGCTCACTCATACTGCTCATTTCAAACTTCTCTTGCATAAGTTTGGAAAATTTCTTGCAAAAGTTGTCTTCTGTAGAGCTCAAAATAATGTCATCGACATAGATTTGCACTAGCAAAATCTTGCAGTTTGTTTCCCTAAGAAATAATGTCTTGTTTATCTTTCCTCTTGTGAACTTGTTCTCAAGAAGAAAGTTAGACAACGTCTCATACCAAGCTCGATGAGCTTGTTTCAAGCCGTAAAGAGCTTTATTAAGAAAATAAACATATTCAGGGAAAGTAGAGTTGACAAAACCTGAGGGTTGTTCTACGTATATTTCTTCTTTCAGATTCCTGCTGAGGAATGCTGACTTCACGTCCATTTGATAGACCTTGAAGCCTTTGAGGGCAGCATACGCAAGTAACAACCTAATCGCCTCGAGTCTGGCCACTGGAGCAAAGGTCCTGTCGAAGTCGATCCCTTCTTATTATTTATACCCTTGAGCTACAAGTCTGGCTTTGTTCTTTATGATTATATCATTCTCGTCCATCTTGTTTCTGAAAATCCATTTGGTGTCGATCACGTTCTGTCCCTTGTGTCTGGGAACCAACTCCCAGACTTTGCACCTTTCAAACTGGTTGAGCTCCTCTTACATTGTCATGATCCAAGAGGCATCCTTGTTTGTTTCTTCAAACTTCTTTGGCTCAACCTGAGACAGAAAACTAAGATGCAAAACCTCATTAGTTGTACCTCTTCTAGAACACCATCGTCTGGCTCTCCAATGATCTGATCAGCTAGGTGATCTCTGAGGTGTCTGAACCCTAAATTTCTTGCTCTCCCTCCAGCAGGTTCTGCAACATCTGGTGCATCCTCTGTAGGTTGAAGCAATTCTTCCTCTAGAAGTTCTTCATCCACCAAACTTGGATCGACGGCCTTGACTGAGCTTGGAGCATCTTCCTTGACTGCTTCATCCAAGCTTAGTTCCTTGAACCTGGTACCTGCATCTGCACCAATAACACTAGACAAGCTGATATGGAGCATGTTTGTCTCATCAAATACAATATTGATAAACTCCTCTACAAGCAGGGTTTTCTTATTGAAAATCATATACACCTTACTATGGCTACTATAACCTACGAAAATACCTTCAAAACATTTTTCACTAAACTTTGTGCGGTAATACTTCACATTATTAAGTACAAAGCATTTACTGCCAAATATTCTAAAGTAAGACACAGTCGGTTTTCTGCCTTTTAATAGTTCATAGGGAGTCATACGATGGTGCTTGTTGATTAGTGAGTTGTTTTGCACGCGACAAGCTATGTTGACTGCTTCGGTCTAGAAGTACTCTGGTAGTGAAGCATCATTCAACATAGTGTTACATGCTTCAATTAGGGTTCTATTCCTTCTCTCAGCAACTCCATTTTATTGTGGAGTATGCGGGGAGGAAAACTCATGAAAGATACATTGACTTCCACAGAATTCTGTCATGGCGCCACACTCAAATTCTGTTCCATAGTCACTTCTGATTTTGACCACTGAGCAGTTCAATTCGTTCTAAATTTGCCGGACAAAATTAGTGAGACTCAAAAATGTCTGACTTGTGTTTCAAAAAGAATACCAAGTAAAATGAGAGTAGTCATCAACAATTACCAACGTATATACTTTACCTCCTAAACTGTGAATTGGCATTGGACCGAATAAATCCATATGGAGTAAATACAAAATCCTAGATGAATCTTTTTCAGAAATGCCCTTAAAGGTAGCCCTTGTCTGCTTACCCATCTGGCATGCGTGATATGGACTCTCTTTAAGGCACTTAATGCTAGGGGCAACGCACACTAAGTTGTGAGAAAATAGCATGTTTATTATTTTGAAATTAATATGTGTTAATCTCTTGTGTCATTGGTCACAAAGAGACGCACTACTTTTAGCCAAAAAGCACGCTGATGTAGAGTTGTCTAGACATAGAAAATTTAAACAAAAGATATTTCTACTCTAAGTGTCTGTTAAGATCGTCTCCAAATTTGCAGACGACTTTATCAAACACTTGTCCTTGTAGAACTCAACAATATAGTCTTTGTCACATAGTTGACTTATACTTATCAGATTATGTTGTAATACTTTAACATAAATCACGTCTGTAAATGAGACTATCCCGTTGGAAATCATATCATAGCCTTTGGTTATTCCCCTGTCTGACCCTCCAAAGAAGACCTTTGGACCGTCTTCAACTGGGGTAAATTCTTACAGTAGGTTTCTTGTCCCGGTCATATGCCGAGAGCATCCACTGTCCAAATACCAGATCGGAGTTTTATAGGCATTTGGACATACCTGCAACCATAAATCATTTTACCTTAGGAACCCAAACATATTTGGGTCCTAGGTTTTTCGTTAGTTTGACACCACTAGAAACATTAACGTTGTGAGTGGTCGGTCTCGCACTGTTAACTCGTGGAGCTTCAAAATTAACAGGGTTAAACCAACAATTTGCGCCAAAATGACCAATTTTGTCGTAGCACCAACAATCAAACATGTTGTACCTTCTTTTGTATTCCTGTTTTACCTTTTGTACGGGAGGTCTAGCAGGGGCTGCAGACTTGGAGGTGGAAGCCTCCTGATTGCAGCACACACAAGGCTTCCCAGTTACCTTAGCCTTAGGTACGACAGTTTTGGCTTTCGGTGCCTTCTTAAAATTGTGTCTATGAACATAAGGACCATACTCTTTTAGATTTACTTATTCATAAGGAGCCTTAAAAACACTTGCCCCAAAGTCTCGGGGACGGGTCCATCCTTGATAGCGCGTCTTGGGCTCTACAAAGGTAGGCCTAGCATAGTGCCCATAGGATGTCTCAGAGTCATATTTATTCGTGGGAAAAATCACCTTCTTAAGGGTGGGCTGACTCTGAGGTACCTTCCCTTTTCCTTTGGTGGCAGCTCTCTTGCACCCTTTCCTTTTTCAGCTATGTAGCCAAGACCACTAGCCTTCTTTGGAGCTGAAAACTCATCGATGAGAGGGAGAACAGTTCTCGACTTGGAGTAGCTTTCAACAAGTTTCTTCTCCACCAAGAGCTTTTCTTCTAACTCATCTAAGTATTTCTCCTTAAGCCTTAATGTCTCAGCCAGGCATTTTGATTTCTCTTCCAAGGAGTGGACTTCATCTCTGAGAGGAAGTAATTTTGAAAATTCCTCCTCCGGACTTGTTTCCACTGCCTTGAGGGAGACAATCTGCTTGTTTTTTGACTACCATGCGGCATTTGTCAAAAGCTTTCAATAGTTTCTGATGCTGAGTCATCAAGTCGGAATCGTCTTCCTCAGAAGAATAGCCTTCATGACCATTCGTTGACGTTTCCGATTCAGAGAGTATCGTGTGCGAGTTTACCTTCCCGTGATACTCGGAGTCGCCAACTTCCTCGTCTGATCGAGTCATAAGCCCAAAGTAAGCTTCTTCATTCTCTGAACTAGACTCACTCGAGTCACTGCCGCTGAGAGTCTTGGACTTCTTGGCGACGAAGCTCTTTCCTTCTTTCGTCTTGCCCTTAAAACATATTTTCTCCTCTTTCTTAGATCCATCTTTTTTCTTGTACGGACACTCCGCAATCATGTGTCATGTCTTATTACAACAATAACACACAACGTCAGAGGAAGAATGTTTGTTCGGTTTAGAATTATACATGTCCTCTTTGTTGTAGATTTTCTTGGATCGATCACCATCACGATGTAATCTTCTGAAATCAGATGAGGAAGACTGATTTTTCATCTGTCTCCTCTTGCTGAGCAGTCTCTTGAACTGCTTGGAGATGAGTGAAAATTCTCCATCAGATAGCTCGGAGCCTGACGTGCTAGGCTCACAGTCTTTTAGAGTGTCTGTAGCTCGTGTCCTTACTGGTGACACGGCTTTGGATTTCCTCGAACCTTCAGCGTTCAGAGCAACAGACTTCTCTCTGCTTGAGGTTCTGCTGCTTTGCTTCTCCTTCTTTCTGGTGTTCATTTGAAGCTCGTAGGAGAGCAGCTTTCCGAAGAGGTTTTGGGGGTCAATCTCCGGCAACTTCCCAAACTCCCTAATGGCTACAACTTTAGAATCTCAATCCTTTGTCAAGGATATGAGGAATTTGTCGTTTAATTCACCATTAGTGAAGGTGCGGCCGTAATTTCTGAGACTGTTGACAATCTTAAAGAATTTCTCGAAGTTGTTTACAATAGTATCACTTGATCCTTGCTTGAACGCTTCGTACTCTTGAATCAGTAATGATCTGCGATTGTCCCGAACTTCTTTTGTACCTTCCATGAGAACAACCAGACAGTCATACATCTCCTTGGCAGATTTGCAATTGAATAAATTTTGAAGCATAGAATCGTCCACTGTACTTGCAATAATGTTTTTGCCTTCTTATCCAGGGAGACCAAGGCAATTTCATCCTTGGTTAAATCCATTATCTTCTTAGGGATTAAGATTGCTCGATTCAGGGCAGAGGCTTGTGTCGGAATATGGGGTCCTTCTTCCACAATCTAGAAAAATTCTCGGATTTGCTGCTTCTATGAAGAATCGGACTCGTTCTTTCCACATGGGAAAGTTTTCTTTAGTGCACACAGGTAACTTCATAGAAGACATGTCCTTGCTTCTATCCATGGCTACTGAGCGGAATCTCTTAACGCTAGATACGGGATCTTGTTCAAGGCGTTAACCTTATACCGAACAACACCTCTCTGATACCAATTGAAAGTATCTAGAGTCTACCTAAAACCATAGAGGGGGTTGAATAGGTGATGTCTGTGTCTTTTCGCGGAATAAAAATACTTTAAAAATTGAGAGCACACAGAACACAGAGATTTATAGTTGTTCCCCGTATTGGGTACGTCCATTGTCCCGCCTCACCTATCTACCACGAAGGGCTAGATTCGGCTACTTAACATTTCTCATATTTCAACAAATCTTACACCTCGGAGCCGCAACTCCTACAACTCGGAGAACAACCTCTCCTACTACTCGATCTACAACCGAATCTACAACTCGATCCACAAACGGATCTACCACTCGATCCACAAATGGATCTACAACTCGGAGATAAATCTCCTACAAATGTAAAAGAAAATTACACAAAAGATTTACAAATAAACTTTGACAAGATCTGAAGTCTTCTATCCGTCGTTCTTCCTTTAGGTCGAACTTGAAAATCTTGGAGAACACGGTAGAATCGGAAACTTTGAAGACTTTGAATTTTGAATCTTGAAAAGACTAGATCTGAAGGATTAGAGATCTTCAGAATACAAAGATCCAGTTCAATCGGAAGAGGGAGATTGAATCGTGCACAGCTTGCGTCGGCCGAACGGAAGTCGCGTACATACAGGAGCCGACGGTTTCTCTTTTTGGAATCTTTTGCGATTGTGAATCTTTGGACAATTAGCACGATTAGGGTTGATGAAAAATCCACCCTAAGTATTTATAGACACCCGTAAAGGTAACGGCTATAAAAGAATTTCCAAAACAGACCTGCGAAATTTACTGTACATGTCCGTCGTCAACCCGAGCCGAATTTGAAAATCAGGCTGAAAAATAACCCAAGTCTTTTTCGTCGAGTATCGTCGAGTATAGCTGAGTATACTCGCCGAACTAGCAATGATATACGACGAAATTGACTTAGAGAAATTCAGCTCAAACCAGCTAGCCACTCAATGCCTAAAGCTGAAGTCATACTCGACGAATTCGACGAGTATCGGCTGTATACTCGACGAATTTGACGAGTATCGGCTGGCTGACTCGATGTTGTCGACGCACTTGACGTCATCGACACACTCGACGCCATTGGTGCACTCGACGAAATCGATGCACTCGACGAAAATTCCTTGGAAAAAATCAGAGAAATAGCGTCGAGATGATTCGACGAATTCGGCGTGTATCGATAAGTATATTCGACGAATTCGGCGAGTATCGTTAGATACATTCGACGAATTCGACGAGTATACTTGATGATACTCGACGAATTTTACTTAACTGTTTTTCCAACTTTTCAGATATTCTACCACAAGTACATATGATGAATTCGACGAGTGCTAGTAAGTATATACGACGAATTTGACGAGTATTAATGAGTATACTCGACGAATATCCCTTACAATACTCGACGAATTGTACTTGGGTAAAATTTTTGTTCTGAATTCAAGTTCTCTTCTTCCTTGATCCTCCTTATACACTTGGCATAGAAGTATACCCCAATAGAGAGATTACACGTGAGTCAACACATTGCCCTACACAATGAAGGATTACATTGTATAGTACTGTGTTTACTGACCCACTGTAACCTGACATTGGTGTGTACTTAGCAATGTAGATCTGCACGTACATACCTAAAACAAAACATCAAATACAGACTCACTTCATCTTAGCTTAACTGGACCCTTATTCAAATCAGGGTTATTGTGGATACAATACCCAAAAGCAACCGTCCACAATACGGGAGACAGTTGTTACCTCCTCCTCAAGTCTTCTCTCGGGTATGTCTGCCTCCACGTCAAGTGCTCCGGCTCGAAGCTCCAATGGAAGCCTTGCAATCACCTTCTTCCACCGTTAGATTACTTGGGGAGGCCGGAGAAGAGACGGGGTGAACCCCAATTATTCTCGGGCGAAAGTGGGAAAAACAGCGCTCTCATGCGAAGGATCTGACCTAAAATCACGTACAGTGTTTAATGAGACTGTTTGGAAAAAGCAATCGCACCTGCGTGCGTGCAGTAAACAGTAGAAGAGAAATTGGGCGCCCAGGCTACGCTCGCGCAATTGCACGTGCATGCACGCACGTGCGAAAATACCGCACGCGCAAATTCAAACTTTACCAAATCCCAGAAAACGAACCAAAATGATTGTGCGCGCACGTATGCACATGCAGAAATAACGCACGCGCGAATTCGGATTGACAATTAAGTTACGGTCAAGGGAACAGGAGAGACACTCACGTGCACCGTAAAGAGCACAGGCATGCGTGAGCAATTTTTGACATATGTTCCCTAGACACAAAAATCCACACCTGCAGAAAGACACGTCCACACAGTCCAGATATGCATATAATATAAAAATGAGCATTTTCCAAACACATCTAGCACGAAATAGGACGATTACACTGAAATTTAGGGTGAAAACATGTATGAAATGCACGCATCAGCGACTACGTCCTAAAGTATTCACGAGTATTCGCTCACTCTCTAAAGTTTTTGCAATGAAGTTGGATCCCAACCTCCATCCTTCCAGAGGATTTCCTTCAAACAATCACACGAACTCGTGACAGCTCCCGTTGTGCCGGCACGCTCTCTAATCTGTCACATCATTATTAATTTGTAACGGCTACTTTTAATTTCATGTAGCCATTTTGGTACCCTGCCCTCCCTTCTCTGTATCTAAGAAGCTTCTATGTGCAGCCTGTCCGTCAAGCGGGGCCAGAGCAAGGTTGTCAGGATCGAGATCCTAGGTGGGATCGTTTTGAGGTTGGATCGGATCGGATCGTAGGATCGGATCGAGGATCGCAAGATCCTACAACATTCATAAATTAAGACTAAAAAAATAAAATTGAATATTGTATCATTAAATTACATGCTCAATTAACAAAAAAATTAATAACTTGAGTAGTATGTGAATAACTATATTAAAAAAATTTTGAATAACTAAATCAAAAAAATAATATCATACTAAGTTCAATTTCAGTTTCAGGTAAAACACTCAATATTTAGTAACAATAAAAATAAATCTGTACTGGAAGCGACTGAAGTAGCCGCCCTTGGCCTCCGTTTGCAATCGACAATCGACACTTGAGATACGATAAAGCCGCATGATATGAGCGATGGGGTATGAGGGCGGGATTGGGATAAGGTTAAACAATGGTTATGAGCGTTGGTCTGGTTGAATGGGGTCGGGATAGGGTTGTACATATTTCTAGTTACCTTTGCCCAAACCGGTAGAATCGGGTCAGGATCGCGATCCTAAAGATCCTAAGATCCAGATCGCGATCCCAGTCGTAGATGTACCGATTTAGATCCTAGGTAAGATCCGGATCGATTTACAAAATATGGATCGTAGGATCGTAAGATCACGATCCTACGATCTGAATCGCGATACTGATAACCATGGGCCAGAGTAATATAAATAAGGGTAAATAGTACTGCAATGGGACAATAAATCATCTCGAATCAAAGCCAAGCATGAGCGAGCATTCGATTTTCCTTGGATCAGCAAGAACAAACTAGCACATTATCACGCACGACTAAAATTTTACATTGTGCGAAGCTTGCTCTTGTTGACCCGAATTTTTCTCCTTCACCAAACTAATCACAAACCGAAGTATTCTCTCATCATACAGTCTCCTACCTTTTACAGAGTAATGACAACTTTTAGACGTAACGACGAAGTCCTTGATCTCAAGAACTCGCGTTAAGCAATTCCAATTGCAACCCCCTCCTACAAGATTTGATGTTTAATATTGTAATAAAAACATTATAAACAAAACAAGATGAGTGTTTTAAATCAAAAACACACCGCAAATCTTCATAAAAAGGATTTGTAGACATCAAAATCTAAAATTGAAAGTTTTGGAATGGGCAATACATCGCTGAATTCACGCGAATGGTACCAAATGCCGCTCTCATCACACCCAAGATAAACTCTAAAGCTACGACAACCTATTCTTCACGTCCAAGACAACGTGGCCCATGCGAATATGTATCAAATTTATATCAAGAGTACAAGGCTACATAGTTTTCTCATATAATAAACATTCTCATTACGACAGGAGAGAAGTGCAGTAACATTATTTCTTGACAGGAGATATTGTGCAAGTGATGCTTCGATGGCATGATTCTTGGCGGAAACTTTTCTGTAGATATGATGAAATTGTATTCACATGGTTGAACATATCATACTAGTTATGAAATAGAGCACGCGGTATCCCAATAAAGTATTTATCCTTGCCAAGTATTTGGAACTCTCATTAAAGATTTAAATCTAAGTCATTCCACATGTATCCACTTACTTGAAGGTACAATTAGGGCTTGTTTAGTTTCCTGATGTAAAAATCACATTTTAGAAAATGACAAAATATGTGTGGGCTAATTCAATGCTGATAAAACGCTGATTTTCAACTTGAGAAATCTCCTCAGAACTCCTGCATATGCATCATTTTATCAACATGAGAAATGAGTTGTGTTAAAGAAAAGATGTGTAAAAGCCCAAAATAAGGTCTATTTAGAGCCTACTTCATCTTTAGGATTTAGTCTCACATCTTAGGTTGGAACTTCTTCTCCTTTCTATTTTCCGATATAAGTGTATAAGTGTACAAACTCATCTTAAGAATGTAAGCATTTCGTTGAGAAATTAATAAAAATTATATTATTTCACAATTTCTCATGCTTTTTCAACATTGTATCAGAGCTAGGTTCCGATCCTAGGACCTGTGGGTTATGGGTCCACCACGCTTCCGCTGTGCGACTGTGTTTCAAACAAAAGACCTGGGAAAAATTCGATATTTTCTAGGTCTCAAGGTGGATCGGCGACCTGATGGGCTTGTTTTATCTCAAAGAAAGTATTGTCTTGACTTGTTCCATGATGCGGGCTACTCTGGATGTAAGTCTGCCGACACCCCCATGGATATCAATCGCAAGCTCTGCGCTCATGCCTCAGACTCTGATCTTCTCCTTCCGAACTCAGAGAATTATCGTTGGCTTGTGGGAAAGCTGATATATCTCATTGTTACAAGACATGATATAACATTTGATGTTGGAGTTATCAGTCGATTCATGCATGAGACACGAATCTCTCATCTTCAGTCTATTGAGTGTGTTCTTAGATACTTAAAGACTGCTCCCGGACAAGGATTTGTATACATGCCCTCTTTGTCTCTATTATCTCTAATTGCATATTCTGACTCTGATTATGTTGATTCATTGGATGATCGACATTCCACAAGTGGATACTATACTTATTTTGGATCACATCCCATTACCTAATGTTGAAGCTTGAAAAGACCGGGCAGTTTGATTCCTAAGCGCAACGGTCAGCTAGTCTCCTTGTTCTGGTAGTTTGGCTCAGCGGTCTGGAGGTTTGCCCCAGCAGCGGTCAGTTGGTTAGTCGCAGCAGCGACCTGCTAGTTTGTCGCAGCAGTGGTATGGTGATTAGCCGTGGCAGTAGTCAGGAGGTTAGCCGCATCAGCGGTCTGGGGGTTAACCAAAGTTGCGGTCAGGAGGTTAACCGCAGCTGCGGTCAGGAGGTTAGTTGCAGCAGCGGTCTGGAGACTTGCCGCAATTGCGGTCTGGCAACCTACAGTGGTGGTCTGATGGCTTTCTGTAGCAGCAGTGGTGGGAGTCCGCAACGCGGTCTGGTGGCAACCCGCAGTTGCGGTCTGACGGCTAGCAGCGGCGGTCTAACGGTCTTCATTGGCGGTTTGGCGGCTTACCTCTATTGTCGCTAGGTGATCAACTGCTTTGTACAGTGTTGCGGTTTGACAGTGTCAAACCGCATAAGCCACGCGGATTGTATTTAGTCCCACATCTCTTGTTGTATTCTCTCATCTCTCTCATTCTCTCTATATATAGGGGCATACCTATGTGTTGTTTATCTTTTTAGAGCAATAAAATTTCTCTTTATTTAGCTCTTTTTTATATGGTATCAGAGCTAACCGGTCATTTGCTCTTTTTTGCTCGCGGTTTGTTTTTCTAACCGCATCTGGTCTTCTTTCCGCGATCTCTTCCCGCGGTCTTCTTCCCGCCCTGCCCTCCTTTGCTTGCCACATTTCCTGTGACTTGTTCATTTGCTTTCTTTTCTGTTCGCGCGGTTACACTGGTGTTCGCGCATCCCTCTTTCTCCTAGACTCCTGCGGGTTGGTGTTTCTTCTCGCGCGGGATGTTTGCTCTACTCCCGCGGTCTCTTCCTTTTTTTCTCTACTCGCGCGGTTTGTTTCTCTTCTCGCGCGGGTTATCTTCTCTTCTCCTTTTTGGTGGCAGGTTCTCTTTGTCGGCCTTCTTTTTGTTGCATGTTGGTCCCGCGGTTTGTTCTGTTAAACCGTGTGGTTTGCTCTTGTTTTCTATGTCCACTCAATCTCCTTCTTCTTCTCTTGCTACTTTTAGTGTTGCTCAATTGGCTACTACAGGAAGTTGCTCATTGATTCTAGTGTTACTAATCATATGACGGGAAATTCTCGTCTTTTCTCTTCTCTTGACAAGAGTAGCCGGTTGCCTCTGGTACTTATTATGGATGGTTCTCCGTCTCCGGTTTGTGGGTCTGGCACGGTGCATGTTACTCATTCTCTTGAGCTTCTGGACACTCTTTATTTCCCGAATTTTTCGTGCAATCTTCTTTTTGTCACTGCCTTTTGCAAACAATTGAATTGTGAAGCTATTTTTACTGCATCTACTTCTGCTTTTCGGATTTCTCACTCCAAAGAGTTGATTGCTGCTGGGACTGAAAGAGGCAGCTTGTTCTACATTTATATTGCTTCTGTTTTTTCTGCCTCCTCTTCTTTACTTCAGTGGCATCTTCGACTTGGTCATCCTCCTCTCCGGATTCTGTATCAGCTTCCGCCTGATTTATCTCGCGGAGATTCTTCTCTTAATTGTGAGGCTTGTCAATTTGGCAAACATCACCGATCCACTTTTCCCGCCAAGCATGAACACAGTTATTCTCGTCCTTTTGACCTTGTTCATTTGAATGTTTGGGGACCTGCTCCCCTTCCGACTGTTGGTAAAGGTAGCTTGTATTTTGTTACCTTTATTGATGATTTCTCTCGGTATACGTGGTTGTATTTGTTACACGACCGCTCTGAATTTTTTTTTTTTACTGTGTTTTATAATGAGATTCGTACATGATTTGATACCCCTATTAAAATTCTTCGCACCGATAATACTAAGTAATATCTTAGTCATCAATTAACATCTTTTTGTTTGAATCATGTCATTGTCCATCAAACTACTTGTCCTTACACGTCTCAACAGAATGGCGTTGCTGAACGTAAGAATCGTCATCTTCTGAATGTGGCTCGTAGTCTTCTCACTTATATGGATGTTCCCAAGTCTTATTGGGGTCATGTTGTTCATCTCTCTTATTTTCTCATTAATCGAGTTCCGTCTTCGGTTCTAAATGGCAAAACACCATTTTTTGTCTTGTATCCTGATGCGACTCCGTTTCTTTTACCTCCTCGTGTCTTTAAATGCACAGCGTTTGTTCACTCTCCTTCTGGTCGTGGCAAACTCTCTCCTCGCTCTGTTAAGTGCATTTTTTTGGGTTATTGTCTAACACAGAAAGGATATAGGTGTTTTGATCATGTTCTCCGGAGACAGTATGTTTTTGCAGATGTCACTTTTTTTGAGGATGTTACGTTCTTTTCTCCTCCCTCTATTCTCCCTTCTTCTAATGATTTTGCTTCTTTTCCTCTTGTGTCGGCACCTCTTCCAGAGCCTACACTTCTTCCTTCTCCTTATGTTTCTGATTCTCCTCCTGTCTCTGATTCTTCCACTAAGCCGCTGCCAACAACTCCTGGGCCAGTAGTCTCTCCTTCGGATGGAACTGATACAGTAGACAGCACAGATCTTGATCTTCTGATTGCTCTTCGGAAAGGTGTTCAATCATGCACACAACATCCTCTTCGGGATGTGGTCTCTTATGCGCAGCTATCTCCTTCGTCTAAAAGTCTTGCTCTTGCTCTATCGGCGAATGTTCTTCCCACCTTTTATCAAGATGCTCTTATTATTCCTCATTGGAAAGCTGTTATGGATGAAGACATGGAAACTCTCACTGAACGGGATACTTGGACTCTTGTTTCAACCCCTCCAGGAGCTAATGTGGTTGGCTGTCGCTGGGTCTTTGTCATCAAATTTCTTCTTGATGGTACTATTGATCGTTACAAGGCTCGGCTTATTGCCAAAGGGTTTACGTAAACCTATGGTGTGGATTTCTTTGATATTTTCTCTCTTGTTGTTAGGATTACTACAATCCACGTTCTTTTTTTTGTATCTGTCAACAGAGACTGAGAAATGTCTCATTTGGATGTGAAGAATGCATTTCTTTATGGCAATTTGCAGGAAACAGTCTATATGGAGCAACGTTCGGGGTATGTTGCTCAGAAGAAGTCTCGGGTCTGTAAACTGCAGAAGGTGATCTATGGTCTTAAGCAAAGTCTCAGGGCTTCGTTTGACAAGTTCAACGAAGTTATTTCTATTATTGGGTTTGCTCGGAGTACTGCAGATCATTATTTGTTCATCCACAAAACCTCGATTGGTCTTGTTATTCTTGCGGTTTATGCGCAGTGGCATTCTTCTTACAGGGGATGATAGAAAGGGTGTGGATATGACAAAGAAACATCTGCTTCAGCATTTTGTTACCAAAGGATATGGGGTCTCCTAAATACTTTCAGGGAATTGAGATATTTCAAAAACCTGGTTCCATAGTTCTTTCACAGCGAAAGTATGTTTTGGATCTCTTAAAATAGACAGGTCTCCTTGGGGCTAAACCTGTTCGATCTCCAATGCCTGTTGGAGATGACAAGTGTTGGAGTGAGGACTCACCTCTTCTTGAAGATATCACTAGATACAAACTGCTTGTGGCGAAACTCATTTATCTGATAGTCACAAGACCGGATATTTATTATGCAGTGGGAAGAGTGAGTCGGTTTATGAAAACTCCTAAGGAGTGTCATCTACAGTCGGATGTAAAGATTCTAGAGTATGTGAAAGGTGCTCCAGGGAAAGGACTTCTATTTCAGAAATGGGACATTTGAAGGTTGAGGCATACTCTGATGTTAGCTATGCAGATGATAAGGAAGATAGGAAGTCTACTTCTGGGTTCTGTACCTTTATTGGAGGAAATTTGGTCAGCTGGAAGAGCAATAAACATACTGTAGTTTCCAGGTAAAGTGCAGAAGCCGAGTATAGAAGTATGACTCTAACTGCTTGTGAGCTGAAGCGGTTACAGACTCTTATGCTGGATTTAGGAGAGATTTATGATCATCATCTGTCAATGTTGTGTGATAATAAGTCATTCATATATATTTCAAAGAATCCAGTCTTTCATGAGAGGACGAAGCATATCGAAGTGGATTGTCACTTCATCAGAGAGGAGATTTTGAAGAATCAAATTTGCACACCGTTTGTTACCTCAGGGAGAGAACTAGCTGATTTCTTCACCAAACCAGTTACTATTTTTGGGGAGGTTTGTAGCAAGCTGGGCATGGTTGACATATATGCTCCAGCTTGAGGGGAAGTGTTGAAGCTTGAAGAGACCGGGCGGTTTGATTCCTAACCGCAGCGGTCAGCTAGTCTCCTTGTTCTGGCGATTTGGCTCAGCGGTCTGGAGGTTTGCCCCAGCAGCGATAAGTTGGTTAGCCACAGCAGCGGCCTATTGGTTTGTCGCAGCAGTGGTATGGTGATTAGCCGTGGCAGTAGTCAGGAGGTTAGCCGCATCAGCGGTCTGGGGGTTAACCGCAGCTGCGGTCTGGGGGTTAACCGCAGCTGCGGTCAGGAGGTTAGCCGCAGCAGCGGTCTGGAGACTTGTCGCAGCAGCGGTCTGGGTGTTAACCGCAGCTGCGGTCTGGCAACCTACAATGACGGTCTGATAGCTTTCCGTAGCAGCAGTGGTGGGAGTCAGCAACTGCGGTCTGGTGGCAACCCGCAGTTGCGGTCTGACGGCTAGCAGCAGCGGTCTAGCGATCTTCAGTGGCGGTTTGGCGTCTTACCTCTACTGCCGCTAGGTGATCAACTGCTTTGTACAGTGTTGCGGTTTGACAGTGTCAAACCGCATATGCCGTGTGGATTGTATTTAGTCACATATCTCTTGTTGTATTCTCTCATCTCCCTCATTCTCTATATATAAGGGGGCATACCTATATATTGTTTATCTTTTTGGAGCAATAAAATTTGTCTTTATTTAGCTCTTTTTTACACCTAACGCGGCAAGAAATAATCTATAGTTGCTCGCTCATCTGCTGAAACCGAGTATCGTTTAATGACAGTTGTTGTGTCTGAGCATACATGACTTGAATGTCTCCTAAGTGATTTAGGAGTCAAGCTTTCCTCGCCGGCCACTCTATTTTGCGACAGTCAAATTGTCATACACATAGTCAAGAATCATGTTTTCCATAAACGGACTAAACACATTGAAGTTGATTGTTATTTCATTTGGGAGAAGGTTCAATTAAAGAAATAGAATTACAGCATATTCCTACTGTTTGGCAAGTTGTTGATATTCTCACCAAGATCTTACCTCGTCTGCTATACTATCAGTTTTTTCCAAGCTGGATACTTACGATTTGTATGCTCCAGCTTGCGGGGGAGTGTTGAAGAAAAGATGTTCAAAAGCTCAATATAAGGCTCATTTAGAGTCTACTTCATCTTTAGGATTTAGTGTCACATCTTAGGTTGAAACTTCTTCTCCTCTCTCTTTTCCTATATAAGTGTTTAAGTGTACAAACTCATCTTAAGAATGTAAACATTTATTTGAGAAATTAATAAAATTTATTTTATTTCTCAATTTATCGTGTTTTTTCTACAAGTTGAAAAAAAATCACCATTTTAGAGACGCTTTGTTTATATAGGCAATCAAATATGTACTTTGAAGAGTCGAATTTTCTCAATAGCTTCAGTCATGTATAGGTTCATAAGCATTAGTTGGGAGAAATGAAAATTTTGGGTTTCTACTGTTCACATATACTTACAGTTTAATTAAAGAGATGTATTGGACTAGTGTATACCTGCTGACGACAAAATAAACAGAGTCAGGCTTTGCTTGGATAGCTGTTTTGGTGAATCCCAACTTATCTGCAGGCCAGAGTTCATCACCAAAGAAACTGCTGGTGTATACGACCTGGTCTCCAGACTTTAGTCCAGCCTTTGCTGCATTTCCACCACTCTCAACTGCCTGAAGAAATATGAAATCATATTACTCCCAAATACAACTATTCCACTAAAAAAACAGAGATTAGACACCCTTCTTTCAGCTATGATGTGTGTGTGTGTTGGAGGGAGGGGGGATGGGGGGGACTCAAAAAACCTTTTAAGATATTTAGTTGAATTTCTGAAGCCCGGGCTATTAGTTATTTAACTAGCCTGTGGTATCTGTCATAAAAAATCAAAGGTTCCATAGCCTTCATTGGCAAAGAACTCCCCAATTTTATGATTTCTAGACCAATTCTTAATCATTTAATAGAATTTGTGAAGACTGGAATCCTGAAAAATTTTACAACTACTGATCCACAACATAATAAAAGTTTCAAAACCTTCAACGAACTGTGAAGAGGGACTCCCTTAATTTAGAGTTTTTGAAGTAATTAGAGAATTTTCAAAAAAATAAGATTCAACCGGTTTTCCTGGTGGAATTTTAATTCTCTGGGTTAACCAAGAGTCTGTAAGGTCAACCACAAATACGAACAAATTTGTATAAAACAATATTCATGGACTCCATTGACATGTATATGCAACAACATATCAACAACACGAACAAGAACACATGAAATTACACAACTGGAATGAAAATACAAAACCACGAAGATTACTCGAGCCTAACTTCTGAGGAATGGTTCCCACCTGAAGTCTCACTCAAAGGGAGAGATCCCAAAACCTAAGAGATGCAAAAAATATCATAAGACACTCTAGTCACTCCCTTATATAGAGTAAGATCTATTTAAAATATTACAATAATGCCCCTGTAAAGTAAAAATACATAGATTACTAAAATAAAAGATGCTTAAGGGTGTCATCACTGCATGAGCTTATCAATACATCCCGCCTGAAAATCGGAATTATCCCCAAGGTCGAATCACTAAGGATTTGGTATGTAAACATCATTGAGCTCCGATAGTCTTCATTTGTGGACGGTGCCATGTGAACCGTCATGATCTTGAGCTGTTTGAATGGATGCCCTGTGCTTGATTTGTTGTTGCGCCTTAGGGGCAATTTCACTGGAAACTAGTTTAAGAGCCTTACATAGCACTGCCCAGCAATAAAATCTCCTTGGCACTGCCCGCTGGTGTTCATTGTCCTCAGGTGACCTACTCAAGTGGCAGAACCATGTAGACTGCCAGGACAATCAAGCATGGAACTGTGCAATCAGAACTAATATCATGTGATCTTGGCAGCTTGTTGAGGATTAGAGGTGTTATGTCCTAATGGAATGTAAAAGATCTCCATGATACTGCCCAAAAATTAAAAGACGGTCGTGTCCCCAAGGCCGGGTGACGCGAAAAGAGGGTTGTAGGGCCCAAAAAAGAATGAAGTAGATTGTTTTATCTAGATCCTTAATCATTTTTGCCGAGTAAAGGTGATAAGGTGTGTCGTGGATGTCGTGGAAAGAGAAGTGGCGATTTGCGTGGTTGTGATCATGTGAGAAATTAGGGTGCTGGACATCAAGGCTGAAAAAACAAATGGGAGGATGGAAATGTGAAAATATAAGCTAATTACATTGTGGGGCCTCTTGAGGATTGAGAGGTGGGGATAATTAGCAAGGGAAAATATAACAAAAAAATTGGCGTGGACTGGAGGTAACAATGAGCAAGGTGCGTGAAATAATGAGAGGACGATGATTCTGGGTGGAATAGACATGGGCAAAATAGTAGAAGTTGTTGCCTTGCTAGTCGACTTGTAGTGTAGTTGTTGGTGCAAAAAATGCAACCAAGTTCATGTCGCTTGAACTGAAGGGTATGGGGTAACTGTTGAGCGGACGGTTACTCTAGGTCACAAATGAACACATGGGAGAGGGGGTGTCACATAAGGCTACACAAGACTTCCCGCAATTGCAACTCTTTATTGCAGGTGATTTTATTGATTGAATGCTCATATTACATCAAGTTCGAATTACATCCAGTTACATGTAGAAAAAAGTAAAAAACAACTTGTTTACGGAGAGCTCACAGTCACAAAGGAGAGGTCGCCCAAACTGCTTCTTGCGGCCACAAAGAAGTGTTCCCACACACTCTTACATATAGCTCGCCCGAACTTGTATCTAGAGTGTTGCTCCTTATCCCCCCCCCCCCCAGCCCTACCTTCTGCTCAAGATTTGGACCATATTTATAGAAAATGAGAGATGCACAGACGAGCAAGCTCAAGAATCACGGACTCCTGGACGGGAGGTCGAGCGGCCTCGAGAGGTCATTGACAAGAGTCCGCGAGCACTCTCGTAGGGGAGGTCTCGTGACCACGGAGGAAACCGGCACGAATCTGCAAGCACTCCCGGAGGGGAGGTCTCACGACTCTGACAGACACTAACATTAATCCGCGAGCACTATCGAAGGGGAGATTTCGCAGCCTAGGAGGACACCGGCAGGAGCCCGTGAGAACTTCCGAAGGGGAGGTCTCACGGCGTCGGCGAACGCCAGCATGAGTCTGCGATCACTCCCGGAGGGGAGGTCTCGTGGTCTCGACGGACACCGACATGAGTACACAAGCACTCCCAAAGGAGAGGTCTCTTGACCACGGAGGACGTCGTCACGAGTCGCGAGCACTCCCGGAGGAGAGGTATTGCGGCCTCGGTGGACATCAGCACGAGTCCGCAAGCACTCCATGAGGGGAGGCCTCGCGGCCTCAACGGACACCGGCACGAGTCCGGAATCATTCCCAGAGGAAAGGTCTCGCGGCCTAGGAGGAATCCGGCACGAGTCCGCAAGTAATCCTGGAGGAGAGGTCTCACTGCCTCGATGGACAATGGCCCGCGAGCACTCACGGAGTCGAGGTTTTGTGGCCTCGGCGGACATCAACACGAACCCACGAGCACTCCAGGAGGAAAGGTCTCGCGTCCTCGGCAAACAACGGCACGAGTCCACAAACACTCCAAGAGAAAGTCTCACGGCCTCGGCGAACGCCGCCGCGAGTCCGCGAGCACTTCCAGAGGGGAGGTCTCGTGGCTTCGGTAGACACTGGCATGAATCTGCGAGCACTCCCAGAGGAGAGCTCTTGGGGCCTAGACAGACACCGGAACAAGTCCGCGGACACTCTCGCAGGAGAGGTCTCGCAGCCTCGGCAGACACTGGCATGAGTCCGCGAGCTGTCCTGTCACGACCCGTCTAAACAAAAGTCAGAGTGCGATTTGGGGTGTGTCATGATGTCACAGGCATGGGAGGAAAGAAAATTCATGCATGTTAGGCGGGAGCAGAGATATTGATAATAAGCTTTAAAATAATTACTTTTGATGGAAAATAGTTGTTTTATTATGCGGAGCTTTAAAATATGGCAGTGAAAAATATATGCACATGTATTTTATTAAAACTCATGATACAAGTTCGGATACAAATTTATACAATGACCATCTCAGACGAATGAACATGCAAATAATGTTAAATTCAAGTACATATAATATCTAGCCTAGCAGCTGTTCATGATAATTGAGAAAATGGCAGATTATAATTATTACATAAAAGAAATATCCGACAGTAAATAAAATGAAACATAAACATAGAACCTAACATGGCAAGAAGATAAACTCTAGAAGCAGGAGCCTGACGCAGATCGGGCTCGAGTAGCAGGCGGCACAGGAACGAACGCTAAGGAAAATTACAAAACAAGAAGGAAAAGTCTCAGAATATTGAAATAAACAGAAACAAAGTAAAATAAAGTACGAGCGGGGGAAACACAAATATTTGTATACCAATTTTTATGAAGCAAAGCTAAAAATATAGGCATACAAGTAAGACAAGCAGAAATTAATTAAAATTATTAGACTACTTCGGAGTATAGCATAGATTCGATCACGTAATGACATAAGCTGTAATTAGTTAAGTGTTTCTATTTGATGCACATAATTCTAATATAAGTTTATATGCAAAGCTTATAAAAATATTGGTATTTGCTATGAGTCTATGACCATTCATTGGTTCTCAGTAAGTCAAGTGCAAACTCGAGTCAAAGAGGCACATCAATTGTAACAACCGTAAAATAACGCGAAAATAAAATTAAATTTCAGGATCGGATCGCGAATGTTTTTGATCGAGGCAGAGTCTGGTCGAGGTATGAATTCTGTAAAATTTAAACCTTGAACGTCAATTAGTGGATTTAATTTTGTAGCCTTTGTGTTGTGATTGTCATATTTTAAATTATTTAGCACGAGGGCGTAACGTTTAAAGTTTTCTAAGTATTAAGAAAATGGCACTGTTGTAATAATGGTGATCTCAAATGTTCTTTTTATTTATTTTCCTAAGGAAGTGACGGTTCATTTCGTCCCCCCTCTCTCACCCGGCAGTTACCAAAACCAAATCTTGCGGCCTGATACTTTTTAACAGTGGAGGTAGAAATCGATCCCTAATTCTATCCTTCAGCCCTTCCAGCGCTCACCCTCGACAGCGTCGTCGCCCTCTTCGCAGACGATTTCTGCGGGTTTCCTTCTCCGGTTTCAGTAACTGTGCTCATCCCATCGCCGGAGACTTCTGTCTTTCTTACGTGCAGGGTCAGGGAGCGATACCGTCCTCGCTAGGTTGTCTGGTAGTGCCGACTGCCTTTCTGGGACTCTTGTTTTGAGTTGGTGAGTTCCGATAGTTGTTTTAGCACAGTGTTATCAGCCTCTAAACATCTCCCCACTGCAGCGCTGGGAGAATGTCCACCTCTTCAGTTGGCTCCTGATTCTCAGAAAATTTCCCCGGCCTCATTGGTGACAGATTTAGAAACTGAAGGACCCATTCCTTGCCTCGACGGCCTATAGAGGAGGAATCCTTTGGGTTCTGACCGAATCTATTCTCCACCAGAAATCTCTTTAGGTTTTGATGTTTTCCTTTAAATTCATCAGTGCGTACTATTAAGTTGTTAATGTTCAGAGATCATGTGTAAGCCCTAATTTATTAGTAGATCTCTTTTGGAGTCATTAAAATCGAGAACCCCCATTCTAGGCGTATCTAGTACCATTTCAGAAATCTTTTTCTCCACTATTAGATAAGTGGTAAGATCCTTGTTTTCACATTGAAGCAGCTTGCCTTTTTGGAAAATTAAATACATGCTTTGTTTTTTTCGGTTGTTGAACAACTAGTTAGGGCTTCAAAGTAATATTTTTAAGGAAGTTATGTCGTCGCACCAAGTGTATGAATGTCGCAATACCGCTGTAAGAAACCTTTATTCTTTCTAGATAGATATATCAGATAGCAAGCTTAGTAATGTTTATTATAATTCAGTAAAATTAATATGTTATATGAAACCATTATTATCATTAGAGGTTTGTAGTGCAATTATTACACTGCTAACATATGTTGTAGGTAATTAATTTCTAACACATCACAAACAGTTAGACCATACGAACAATGTAATCACTCGTGTAGATTTACGAGCAGGAAATTTTAAAGTCAGGAACGTGGTTTCTAGTTGTTTAAACAATGTAGTGAATTTCCTTGATCACGCATATTTGTTCGCAAGCAGAATAGCACTAGATAGAAATTGTTTTGTAGGAACGGTTGAGATCTTCTCCCGTGTTTGATAGAGGCGCACTATCTTTCTCATGGGTTGTAGAGTACCTTATGAGGCTCAATGGTTGGGAGGTGTTATCCCGTTTTAGAAGATCAGTAGATTCGAGTCTGTGTCTGTATGACACTACAACACTGGAGTTCGTTAGTAGGACTCAGATTGTTAAACTAGTGATGTGCGATAGAAGCTACTCTGCCTAGAACTTTGTCGAAAAACAACCATAAGTGAATTTAGAACTCAAGTTTAGACCAAACTCTAGAAACTCTTAGTTAACCATATTTTTTTTCGGACCTTGAGTAAACTTCGTACATTATGAGTACTTAAAACAGTCATTTATCTTGCTAGTTTTATTTGAGAAAATCATGCTTAGTACACTAGCCTACAGTTTTTCTATAACACAATCTATTTTCAAAGCATTGCATATTTTCCTTCAAAACAAATTTAGTGTCACTAGGAGGAATAATTTTTTTTACTCTCCCGTTGGGCTGACCCGTTTTTGGGCATGTTTTTACATGGGACCCCGGTGGGAAGTTGCGCTTAGGATGAGCGTTTATTGTGGATTTCATCTCGTAGTTGGTTTCCTTTCAGTTATTCCATTTCAGTACTTCGTTACTTAGTTCATAACCTTGATGTAATATTAATGTCTAAGATTTTCTTGTACCAGACTTGTTGTAAAAAGTTCAGATATGCAGTTATTTGTTTTCTATTCTATTTTAGTGTCTCTATGAAATCACCAGGATGAGGTACACTTTTAACTTTAGTTACATATTCAACTTCCGCTGTAACTTTACTTTTCAGCATTTTTTGTTCTTTTTACTTGCTATATACTAGTTTTAATACCGTTTCTTGGTTTTCTTCATATCGCTGACCCGCTCGGACGGCTGAATTGTTATTAAACTGGGATGGAGTGTTACAAATTAGTATCAGAGAGAGTATTAGGATCTCATGACTTAGAAAATTCACAGAGTCATAGGATTTCGTCTCAATTACTCATTTGACGATAGTGTCATCGAGTTTTATCTAATTCTCAGTTGTGCATGCGTTTAAGTTTGCCCTTCTTAGTAGATCATGTATTGTATTTCTCTCAGGAATAAATAATTCATTTCCTCACGTGTTATAGGTACCGCGTACTAGTGAGGCCGGCGAGCCTTCTCGCCAGAATACTACACCTGAGATAGCTATGGATGATAATAGTTCCCCAGCAGCGCCTCCAGCACCTGCAGCACCACCAGTGCCAGATCCAGCAGATATGGCCGCCATTATTGCTAGAGCGGTGGTCTTAGCTATGGTGGAATTCAGAAATGCATTGCCTGCTACAGATCCAGCCGCACTTCCAGTGCAAGCTGCAGGGGATTTAGGGTTGGAGGGCAATCTGAGGAACCTCCGCGATCTTCACCCCTCCAACTACACTGGAGAAGAGACTCCAACGGAGACTGATGATTGGTTGATTAAGACCCGTGAACTGCTTGAGGTGATGGACAAGAAGGTTCCGTTAGCGTGTTTTCTCCTACAAGGAGAGACCCATGCATGGTGGACCAGAAAATTGGTGGACGACCCCGCTCGTAAGTGCTTTAGTGTAACATTTGTCTTTACCTACATTTCCTTATTCTTTTAGCATAATGGTTTATGTTTACCCATGTTTTCAGATCGTGTCGCAGACATGTTCACCTAGAATGACTTCTCGTCAGCGCTAGCTAGCTGGTTTGTTCCCCCGTCCGAGCGTCACAGTATCAAGGAGAAGTACCTTAAGCTGATCCAAGGAGACAAGACAGTGGTGATTTATGAATGAGAGCTGACCCATCTTTCTCGTTATGCGGGCGCGATGCAGGGAGATGAGAACGAGAAGTGCAACCGTTTTGTAGACAGTTTGCATGATTCGCTGAGGCAACCGTTAATGACAATGGTCAATGCAGATTATAAGAGTTTAGTGGACACTGCCAGAAAGTTAGAAGCTAGCAAAAAGTACAAAAGCGCAACAGTTTCTGTTCGAAGCGACCTCAGGATGCGCCTCAGCAGCAACATAACAAGAATAGTCAGGGTAGAAACTGGAACAAGAAGCAGAGTTCAAGAGCCCAGAAAAGTGATCAGACTGGGACCAGGATCAAGGATTACCCCCTTTGCCCGAAGTGTTATCGACATCATCTAGGAGAGTGTTTGGATACCGCAGGGGTAAGTTACAAATGTCAGCAACAAGGACCCATAGCCCGTTACTGTCAGAAAACTTCCGAGAATCGGGTAATTTAGTTTAAGTGTTTGATTAGTATTTATGTACCCCCTTTCTTTGTCTTAGTATGTTTTATCGTAACCCTCTCTTGTAGTCGAAATTTGAGGTTGGTGTCCCGAGTAAAGCCGACAAAGAAAAAGCACCAATGGGTGCTGACACGAGATTAGCTCTGAGACGTGGACCAGTGCAGCCTAGAGCTTATGGCCTTGGCCAACAGGAAGCCAAGGAGCAGGAGTATGTGGTGACAGGTATGTGTTAGTATGACTGTCTTATAAAAATTTTATTAAATCCTCCTTAGTGACACTGTAAATTTCCATGTTTAATCATTCTGTTACGCCCCCGGACGAAGCACGGTTATTTGGGTGTCAGTACACGAGACGGCGAGAGAGATGCGGAGGCGACAACGGGGCTGAACCCACTCTTTGAAGAACCGGCCCTCGGGGGCTGAACCAACCCGGTTCATCCCCAATTGGGGCCGGCCGGCCCCCTTTGCTAGTCGGCCTTGGGTCCGGGTATAAATATACCTGGAACCCCCTTTTTGAGGCAAGAAAGAATATTTCAGGTTTCCCTCTTCTCTACCCTCCTTAACCCTAATTTTCAAATCTTCTCTAGAATTCTATCTCCCTCCCCCTTCTTCTCCTAACAATTGGTATCAGAGTCTCTTTTCTCCACCATGGTGACCACTCGGACGCAAGAGGAAATCGGTCGCTTGTAAACACTAGAGAAAAATCTCGTAGGATTGACGGATTCGGTGGCCGCAACGAGGAAAACGTGAAAACTTCCACCCAAAGGCGCAAGCGGAGGTGGCTCTGGTGGGGTCAGTACAGCGAGTTTCAGCTTCGGTGGGGGTGGCTCGGGCGATTTGGGCGCTAGAGGTGGTGGGTGGCCGGTTCCCCCATATGGAGGAGGGGAGGGTCTGCTACCTCATCCGGCAAGGGGAGGCATGCAGTGGGGAGGTGCTCCGACGGCCAGGCCGTTTCGCAAGGCTTCCCGGGCATGCCTTTCGCACACGAAGAACCAAGGAGGCCGTCGGGATATGGACAAGAGGCGAGATGGCGTGGACAGGTCAGCCAGCGGCTGTACATGCCGCCAAAGCTGACACACATGAATTTTTTGAAGTTCCATGGCGGCGAAGCTTTGGAGTGGTTGCCGAAGGCAAAACTGTTCTTCAATTATCAGGAGGTTCCCGAAGGCCAGTGGGTACAGTTAGCATCGTTTCATCTGAAAGATGATGTTTTCCAGTGGGTGCAGTGGTTTCTGGGGGGCAAGGATTATGTGCCCTGGACGGACTTTGTGGACGGATTTACCGCTCGCTTTGGGCCGTTGGAGTACGAGGACTTTAAAGCACTTCTGCAGAAGCTTCGTCAGAAGGGTACCGTGATGGAGTACCGTACTGAGTTTGAGAAGTTGGCGAACCGAGTACAGTGGGAAGAAAAGACACTGCTCAGTTGCTTTGTGTCGGGTCTCAAGGACTATTTGTGGGATGAGATACAGTCCTACATGCCCCACAGCTTAAACCATGCGATAATTCTTGCTCGGATACAGGAAGAACGTTACAACAGGCAACGTACCCGCAGCACAGCACGTACTACGACCACTACCACCATGGTTGTGGTCAGGAAAGAACCACAAGGTCCAAGCAAGCTGGTTGTCACTCGGCTGACTTGGGCGGAACTGCAAGCGCGGAAGGACAAAGGGTTGTGTTTCAACTGTGACGAGAAGTTCGTTCCTGGGCACAAATGTCAGAAAGTTCAGGTGTTCATGCTACATGAGGACGGGGAAGAGGAGCTGGTCGAGGGTCCTGAGCCGGAGCTGACAGAGGAGTTGGCAGTGACCGAGTTCGGGGTTTCACTACAGGCGATGGAGGGTTGCACGGCCCCCCTCACTATGTGCATGGCAGGCAGGATCCGGAGGGAAAATGTGACGATTCTGATTGACAGCGGGAGTACCCACAATTTCTTCCACCCTGAGATGGCGCGCAGACTGGGACATGTGGTGGATCAAGGGGCGTCCTTTCAGGTTATGGTGGCCGATGGTAGCAAGCTGCAGTGTGGAGTATTGAGTCAGGTGGAGCTCAACATACAGGGGTACATGGGACGAACCGATGTTTACCTTCTTCCGATCAAAGGTTCCAATATGGTGTTGGGAGTGCATTGGCTGCGCCAGCTTCGGCGAGTCACTTTTGACTGGGATCACATGACCATGGAGTTCTCACAACACGGGAAGCAGTTCTGTTTGAAGGGCATCAAAGCGTCTCTGATTAAGGAGTTATCTATTCGAAGTCTTCAGCGGCTTGACGAGGAAGGGAGTGTGATGGTAGTGTTGTTGGGAATAAGGGCGGGCGACACGGGGGCATTTGAGGTACCCGTTCAGATGCAGTCTCTTCTCGATCGATATGCTGACATATTTCAGGAGCCCCCTACTCTTCCACCACTGCGTTTTTGGGACCATCAGATCGTGCTTAAGGGGGGAGCGGAGCCTACCAACGTTCGGACATACAGATATCCTTACATGCAGAAGGCTGAGATCGAGCGCAGTGTCCGGGAAATGTTAGTTGCAGGGATCATCTGCCCCAGTACGAGTTCTTTCTCCGCTCCGATCATCTTGGTTAAAAAGAAGGATGGTTTGTGCCGGTTCTGTGTGGACTGCTGCGCACTGAACAGTGTTACCGTGAAGGATAAGTTCCCCATTCCTTTGATTGAAGAGTTGTTGGATGAACTACATGGCGCACAGTGGTTCACCAAGCTGGATTTGCGATCCGGCTATTATCAGATCCTGATGCAGGAAGAAGATATCCACAAAACGGCCTTCCGAACACACGACGGTCACTACGAGTTCCTAGTGATGGCCAACGGCTTGACCGGGGGGCCGTCCACTTTTCAGGTCAACATGAACGAGATCTTTCGGGAGCTCTTACGGCACTTTGTGCTGATCTTTTTTGATGACATTCTCATCTACAGCGCCAGTTGGGAGGAGAACTTGGCCCATGTCGAAGAAGTCTTTTCTATTCTCCACAAAAACCAGCTTTATGTCAAACGATCCAAGTGTTCCTTTGGTCAGGAGGAGGTGGAGTACTTGGGGCATCTCATTTCAGGTCAAGGCGTCAAGGCTGACCTCCAGAAGATTGAAAGTATGCTTGCCTGGCCGCGACCGCAGACTATTCGGGCAATGCAGGGCATCTTAGGCCTTACGGGCTACTATCGTCGCTTTGTGAGAGACTATGGCAAGATTGTCAGGCCTCTTACCCAGTTGCTGCAGAAAGACGCCTTCCTCTGGCAGGAGGAGGCTGAGGAGGCCTTCCAGGCACTCAAGAAAGCGATGACGACAACACCGGTCCTTGCACTTCCAGATTTCAACAAGGAATTTGTCGTGGAGACTGATGCTTCCGGAGTAGGGCTTGGGGATGTGCTGATGCAGGAAGGGCGACCCATAGCCTTCTACAGCAAGGTGTTAGCTCCCCGGACGTTGGGGTTGTCCACGTATGAGAAGGAGATGTTAGCGGTGATTCATGTTGTGGCGTTGTGGCGGCCTTACCTCTTGGGAAGACACTTCAAGATCCGGACGGATCATCAAAGTCTCAAACACTTCTTGGAGCAGCGGGTCTCTTCACCTCTCCAACAGAAGTGGGTTACCAAGCTTCTGGGCTATGATTACGAGATTGTCTACCGGCAAGGAAAGGACAACCGGGTTCCTGATGCATTGTCCCGCTTGCCTGAGGGTGCCCTTGCCCAGATTTCTACTCCATTGTTAGATTCCATTTATGAGATCCAGGAGGAGGTGCAGCGTGATCGCGAGTTGCAGACTATTGTCGAGGATCTGCGTCAGGCGCGTGTGACAGTTCCAGGTTACCATCTCCAGAATGACAGGCATTACTATCGGGGTCGCGTGGTCATTCCCTCACAGTCTGCGTGGCAGACGGTCATGATGCATGAGTTCCATTCGTCACCAACGGGGGGTCACGCAGGTGTTCTCCGCACTCTTCAGCGCGCACGGGCCAATGTGTTTTGGAAAGGGATGCGTCGGGATATTCAGTTATTTGTTCAGCAGTGTGACACTTGCCAGCGGCAGAAATATGAGACCAATTCTCCAGCCGGGTTACTTACACCCTTGGAGATTCCGCACCAAATTTGGGATACTGTTTCCATGGATTTCATTGATGGTCTGCCCAAGTCCAAAGGCAAGTCCGTCATTTTGGTGGTGGTCGATAAGTTGTCCAAATACGGACATTTCCTCGCCCTGAGCCATCCGTACACCGGCGAATCTGTCACCGCTATTTTTGCCCGCGAGGTTGTCCGCCTTCATGGCATACCTCGGGCAATCATTTCGGATCGTGATTCAACGTTCGTTGGCAACTTTTGGAAGGAGTTGTTTCGTTTACAAGGGACCTCTTTACGTTTCAGCACGGCCCACCATCCACAGACAGATGGCCAGACAGAGGTACTCATAGCGGCGTGGAGACATACCTCCGCTGCTTCGTTATGGATGAGCCGCGCACTTGGACGAGTTGGTTGCATTGGGCTGAGTAGTGTTACAACACTTCTTACCATTCGTCCAGCAAGCTAACCTCTTTTGAGGTCGTGTACGGTCGTCCTCCTCCTTCACTGAGCAGTTATAAGCCGGGTATTACGGCGTTATCCGCGGTTGACCGTGCACTCCGTGATCGTGACCGCACACTCGCCACTTTGCGCGAGAATCTCCGGACAGCGCAGGATCGTATGAAGGCACAGGCTGACAAGCATCGGACGGATCGAGAGTTTCAGGTGGGGGAAGAGGTCTTTCTCAAGCTCCGCCCCAACCGACAGTTGTCTGTGACACAGCGGACGAACCAGAAGCTGGCACACCGTTACTATGGTCCCTTCCGGATCACCCGACGGGTTGGGCCGGTTGCTTATACGTTAGCATTGCCCGAAGGATCGCGGATACATCCGACTTTTCATATCTCCTTGTTAAAGCAGAAAATCGGCGACACTATTCAGCCCAGTCTCCTCTTGCCTGAGACTACCAGTGCGGGCGAGCTACGCCCGGTCCCTGAAGACATTTTGTTGATCAAGTGGAAGCGCCGAGGCACGGCGTACTGTCCTAAGTTACTAGTCAAGTGGAAGAATCTAACAGAAGAGCACAACACCTGGGTCGACTTATTGGAGTTTCGGGAGCTCTGCCCCGATTACCACCTTGAGAACAAGCTGGTTCTCGATGGGGAAGGGAATGTTACGCCCCCGGACGAAGCCCGGCTATTTGGGCATCAGTACACGAGACGGCGGGAGAAATCCGGAGGCGACAACGGGGCTGAACCAACGGGTTCAGCCCCCACTCTTTGAAGAACCAGCCCTCGGGGGCTGAACCAACCCGGTTCAACCCCCATTGTGGCCGGCCGGCCTTGGGTCCGGGTATAAATATACCCGGAACCCCCCTTTTTGAGGCAAGCAAGAATATTTCATGTTTTCCCTCTTCTCTACCCTCCTTAACCCTAATTTTCAAATCTTCTCTAGAATTCTATCTCCCTCCCCCTTCTTCTCCTAACACATTCTTATAGGTATTCTTTTGATATATAATGTACCCTCCAAGATTCTCTTTGACAAGGGCGTTTCATACTCGTTCATAGCAGAATCTTTAGTACATAGGCTGGGATAGAAGTCTGTCCAGAGAAATTACCCTTAGAGGTCATGATGCCCAATGGATCCTTCTTGCAGACCAAAGATAAGTGTAGGGTACCAGTGCAATTTGGAGAAGCGGAGATTGTTGTAGAAGCCTTGCTACTCCCTATCGCGGGTTTCGATTTGATTGTGGGGACGGACTGGTTATCGGCTGTGAATGCTAAGATAGACTGCATAGATAAGCTGATACAGTTTGAAGGACCCAACCGAATCGTTGTTACTTTCCAGGGCATGAAGGGAGTCGCTAAGTTGATTATCTCATCTGTTAACACAGTTAGATGCATTAGCAAAGGTTGTGAAACCTTCTTACTGTTGATGAATGCAGAAGCCAAGGCTGATTTATCAAAGGTACCCGTGGTCCAGGAATTTTCTGACGTTTTTCCAGAAGAATTACCTGGTTCCCCTCCTACTAGAGAGATTGACTTCCACATCGATTTTGTACCTGGAGCGGCACCAGTGGCCAAGTCTCCTTATCGTATGGCCCCCAGAGAACTCGCCGAATTGAAGGTCCAGTTGCAGGAATTGCTCGATCTGGGTTTCATTCGCCGCAGCACTTCGCCTTGGGGTGCACCAGTTTTGTTTGTGAAGAACAAGGATAATAGTCTGAGGCTGTGCATTGACTACCGTGAGATGAACAAGTTGACAGTGAAGAACAAGTATCCTATCCCCAGGATCGACGACCTGTTTGATCAGCTTGAGGGTTCTTGCACGTTTTCTAAGTTAGACCTCAGGTCAGGCTATCATCAGTTTGAAGATCCGGAAAGCAGACATTCAGAAGACGGCCTTCAGTACCAGATACGGACATTATGAGTTCGTGGTCATGCCATTCGGGCTAACCAATCTCGTCCGCTTTTATGGATTTGATGAACAGGGTTTTCCGGGAATTCTTAGACCGTTTTGTTATTGTCTCCATAGATGATATTTTAGTGTATTCCAGAAGTGCAAAATATCACGTCTCTCATCTCAGGACTGTTTTGGGGATGCTCAGAAGGAATCAGCTGTACGCAAAATTTTCTAAGTACAAATTTTGGCTGTCAGAGGTTGAATTTTTAGGACATGTTATCAGTCAGAGAGGTATGTTCGTTGACCGAAGAAGATATAAGTAATAAGGAAATGCCGAGACCAAGGGCAGTCACGGAGGTCCGGAACTTTTTTGAGTTTGGCAGGATATTACAGGAGATTTATAAAAGACTTCTCGAAGATAGCCTTACCACTGACTTCGCTTACCAGGAAGGGTAAAGCTTTTAGTTGGACAGTAGAGTGCGAGATGACGTTTGAGGAGCTGAAGACCAGGCTGATGACCGCCCCGATTCTGAGTTTGCCATCAGGGTCAGATGGATTTCAGATATATAGCGACGCCTCGGGTCAAGGTTTGGGTCGTGTGCTTATGCAGCATGGTAAGGTTATAGCTTTCGCCTCCAGACAGTTGAAGGTTCATGAGAAGAACTATCTCGTGCATGACCTGAAACTAGCAACGGTCATCCACGCTCTGAAGATTTGGAGGCACTATCTTTATGGGGCCCGCTGTGAGATCTTTATGGATCACAAAAAGTCTCAAGTACATTTTCGATCAGCAAGAGCTCAATATGAGGCAGCGTAGATGGTTAGAATTTCTGTCAGATTATGAGGTGGACATTCAGTACCACCCAGGTAAGACGAATGTGGTGGCTGATGCGCTTAGCGTAGAGGATTGAATTATTCTCTCCTTACTCAGCAGGAGGAACTTGTGCGAGAGTTGGAGAGGCTAGAGATCATTGTTGTGCCGCGTTCAAAGGTCGGATCTGCAAGGTTAAGTTGGATGGAAATCACTTGCGACATCAAGGATAGGATCAGAACGGCTCTACCCTTAGATCCAAAGATGTCAGATATTTGGGTTTTGACTAAGGCAGGTCAGAAGGAGAAGTTCAGTATACTTGAGGATTTACTACTGCACGACAGAAGAGTGTGCATTCCAGATATTAGCCACCTTCGAGAGAACATACTGTTTGAAGCTCATAATTCTATATATTCGATACATCAAGGTAGCACAAAGATGTATGCGGATCTGAAGAAGATAATGTGGTAGCCAGGTTTGAAGGGTGACGTTGCTGAGTATGTTGGGAAGTGCGACACTTGCAAGTTAGTCAAAGCTGAATGTCAGAGGCCAGGAGGCAAGTTACAGCCACTTCCCATCCCAGAGTGGAACTTCGAGGACATTTTGATGGATTTTGTTCATGGTCTTCCCAGGTCGCAGAGTTGGAATGATTTCATATGGGTTATAGTTGATCGTCTCTCTAAAGTTGATCATTTCATACCTAATAGGAGGGCAGATCAAGGTGCCAGATTGGTACAGTTGTATGTTGATGAGATTGTTTGACTTCACGGTGTTCCCATGACCATTGTTTCAGACAGAGATGGCAGGTTTACTTCTAAGGAGTGGAGACACATTCAGGAGTGGTTGGGCACTAAGCTACATTTCAGTACCGCCTTCCATCCTCAGACCGATGGACAAACTGAACGTACAAATAGAACCTTGGAAGATATGTTTTGGATGTGCATTCTGCACTTTGGAGGGAAGTGGGAGAAGTATGTTACTCTCGTCGAGTTCTCCTACAACAACAGTTATCAGATAAGTATTGAGATGGCACCGTTCGAGGCTCTTTATGGTAGGCGTTGTCGGACACCGTTGTGTTGGGCTGAAAGTGAAGAAAGAGCTACCATCAGAGAATCATGGATTAACAAGACCACTGATCGAATCAAGCTCATTCAAGAACATATAAAGATAGCTCAGGATCGTCAGACCAAGTATTATGACCAGAAGCACAAGTCAGTGGAATTCAGTGTTGGAGATTACGTATATCTGAAGGTCAGACCAGTTAGAGGAGTCTCTCGAATTAAGCGGGTGAAGAAATTGAGTCTCAGATTTGTTGGTGCTTTCAAGGTATTGGAGCGCATTGGTGAGGTTGCATATAGGTTGGCCTTACCCGAGGAAATGAGTGGTCTACATGATGTATTTCACGTCTCCTATCTGAGGAAAGCAGTTAGAGATCCTAGTCAGATAATCGGTACTGAGAAAGCACCAATTGAATCAGATCTTAGAATCAATGTTAAACCAGTCTGAATAGTGGACTCAAGGATTCAGAAGCTCGGGAGCAGAGAGATCTCGTTTGAAAAAGTTCTTTGGATGAACTGTGGCCGACCGGAGTATTTTTGGGAAAGAGAAGATGAACTTCGGAGCAATGAAAACTATGTTTATCTCTTTGACTCAGGTATGTATGCAATTTTCGAGGACGAAAATTTTATGAAGGGAGATTTGTAACAACCGTAAAATAATGCAAAAATAAAATTAAATTTCAGGATCGGATCGCAAATGTTCTTGATCGAGGCAAATTCTGGTCGATGTATGAATTCTGTAAGATTTAAATCTTGAGCGTCAATTAGTGGATTTAATTCTGTAGCTTGTGTTGTGATTGTCGTATTTTAAATTATTTAGCACGAGGGCGTAATATTTAAAGTTTTCCAAGTATTAGAAAAATGGCAATGTTGTAATAATGGTGATCTCAAATGTTCTTTTTATTTATTTTCCTAGGGAATTGACGGTTCATTTCTTCCCCCCTCTCTCAACCGGCAGTTACCAAAACCGGATCTTGTGGCCCGATACTTTTTAACAGTGGAGGTAGAAATCAATCCCAATTTTATCCTTCCGCCCTTCCAGCGCTCACCCTCGATAGCGTCGTCGCCCTCTTCGCAGACGATTTTCGCGGGTTTCCTTCTCCGATTTCAGTGGTTGTGCTCAGCCCTTCGCTGAAGACTTCTGTCTTTCCTACGTGCGGGGCCAGGGAGCGACACCGTACTCGCTGGGTTGTCTGGTAGTGTCGACTGCCTTTCAGGGACTCTTGTTTTGAGCCGGTGAGCTCCAATAGTTGCTTTAGCACAGTGTTATCAGCCTCTAAACATCTCCCCACTGCAGCGCTGGGAGAGTGTCCACCTCTTCAATTGGCTCCCGATTCTCAAAAAGTTTCCCCGCCCTCATCGGTGACAGATACAGAAACTGAAGGACCCATTTCCTTGCCTCGACGGCCTGTAGAGGAGGAATCCTTTGGGTTCTGACCGAATCTATCCTCCACCAGAAATCTATTCAGGTTTTGATGTTTTCCTTTAAATTCATCAGTGCGTATTATTAAGTTGTTAATGTTCAGATATCGTGTGTAAGCCCTATTTTATTAGTAGATCTCTTTTGGAGTCATTAAAATCGAGAACCCCAATTCTAGGCGTATCTAGTACCATTTCAGAAATCTTTTTCTCCACTATTAGATAAGCGGTAAGACCCTTGCTTTCACATTGAAGCAGCTTTCCTTTTTGGAAAATTAAATACATGTTTTGTCTTTTCAGGTTGTTGAAAAACTAGTTAGGGCTTCAAAGTAATATTTTAAAGGAAGTTATGCCGTCGCGCCAAGTGTATGAGCGCCGCAATACCGCTTTAAGAAACCTTTTATTCTTTCTAGATAGACATATCAGATAGCAAGCTTAGAAATGCTTATTATAATTCAGTAGAATTAATATGTTGTATGAAACCACTGTTATCATTAGAGGTTTGTAGTGCAATTATTACACAGCTAACATATGTTGTAGGTAATTAATTTCTAACACATCTCAAATAGTTAGACCATACGAACAATGTAATCACTCGTGTAGATTTACGAGCAGGAAATGTTAAAGTCAGGAACGTGGTTTCTAGTTGTTTAAACAATGTAGTGAATTTCCTTAATCACGCATATTTGTTCGCAAGCAGAATAGCACTAGACAGAAATTGTTTTGTAGGCACGGTTGAGATCTTCTCCCGTGTTTGATAGAGGCGCACTATCTTTCTCATGGGCTATAGAGTATCTTATGAGGCTCAAAGTTTGGGAGGTGTTATCCCGTTTTAGAAGAGCAATAGATTCGAGTTTGTGTTTGTGTGACAATAGAACACTCGAGTTCGTTAGTAGGACTCGTATCGTTAGACTAGTGATGCGCGATAGAAGCTGCTCTGCCTAGAACTTTGTCGAAAAACAATCATAAGTGAATTTAGAACTCAAGTTTAGACCGAACCTTAGAAACTCTTAGTTAATCATTTTTTTTTCGGACCTTGAGTAAACATTGTATATTATGAGTACCTAAAACAGTCATTTATCTTACTAGTTTTATTTGAGAAAATCATGCTTAGTACACTAGCCTACAGTTTTTCTATAACAAAAAATATATTTTCAAAGCATTACATATTTTTCTTCAAAACAAATTTTAGTGTAACTAGAAGGAATAATTTTTCTTACTCTCCCGTTGGACTGACCCGTTTTTGGGCATGTTTTTATAGGGGACCCAGGTGAGAAGTTGCTTTTAGGATGAGCGTTTATTGTGGAGTCCATCTTGTAGTTGGTTTCCTTTCAGTTATTTTATTTCAGTACTTTGTTACTTAGTTCATAACCTTGATGTAATATTAATTTCTAAGATTTTCTTGTACCAGACTTGTCGTAAAAAGTTCAGATATGCAGTTATTTGTTTCATATTCTATTTTAGTGGCTCTATAAAATCACCAGGATGAGGTACACTTTTAACCTTAAGTACATATTCAACTTTCGTTGTAAGTTTACTTTTCGGCATTTTTTTTCTTTTTACTTGTTATGTACTATTTTTAATACCGTTTCTTGGTTTTCTTCCTATTGCTGACTCGGTCGGACGGCTGAATTGTTGTTAAACTGGGATGGGATGTTACATCAATTCAACACTATCTTTCAATGATTGCTTATGACATTAATGAACTTAAGGATTTATGATTTAGTGATTCCTAACATATCAAAATATGATACTAATTTATCGATTCAGATATACAAGAGTAGAATTTACAAACATGAACAAGGATTGCATGAAATTAAATAATACATAGAATGTGATTCTAACAGGTACGAATTTATGTCAAAGGGGAAAATCGGATCATAAAACGAACTTTACCCAAGTTTTACAACCAGATAGACATAAGAAACAAAATTTGATGTCACAAAAGAAACTAGATAGTGAACTTTATATTTTGTGGGTTCAAGTATTCACAAGTGATAAGATTAATATGCATCATTTTTTAAGATACCAAGTATTCAATTAGATTAATCCATTCCAAGACATGATTATCTTCCAAGTAAACATGTGTGCGATTCAAACATTTTATATTAAACACAATTCGTTTATTTGCTAGCAATAAATCTTAACATTTATCATGATAATAATTAATTCACATGCTCAAATAGATCTATTATCTTCATTTATCCATCAAATGAGACACAATTCATCTAAGTGGAAATCCAATTAAAAACACTTTCGTTCACTAACTCATCTTCCAATTATCTATCAAATGAGACGTAATTCAACTAAGTGTATATCCAAATAACCATCATTCACATTCATAACTCGTGTTATTCCAAATGTGTGAAACCTCGAACTACTAACAAGTCAATTTAGGCATTCAAGATTTAAATTTATTTGGTGAAACATGTATTTAAAACTGAAGTCATAAAATCATAAGAACAGTCAAAGTAATTTAAGTTCAATATTTGGAAAAGAGAGGGATCTCTACATGTCATAAGGTGAGGCTAAACTGACGGCGGCTAAGCGGCGCAAGCAAGATCGGGAAACTTATTTCGAACTGTTAAGAACAACAAAATTGGCATTGACCTAATAAGAAGCACAACGCTAGCACGGGTAATTATTTTCAAAACCTAAAGCACGGGAGGGTTTAGCGAATTACCTCCCTCAAAAGTGAGGGGAGATGAAAGACCACGAAGAAATTGGAGACTTGGCTACGCTTGGCTAGGAGAAACCGTAAATCGGAGAGAAATTTGAGTGATCCTGTTGATAGCTTCGAGGAGCGGCGTCGGAAATCACAAATACCACGGAGTTAGACGATTATATGAGGGCATAAACTTAAATTCACAAAATATATGAAATTAAAGAACGGATAAATCATTAGAGATAAAGAAAAATTTAAATGAGGGTGATGGAGGAAGGATCATACCAACAGGGGCCAAATATGAGCCCAAGGAGAAGAGAGAAGGAAACTCTAGCTGTCCCTCTTACAAATCCCAGCCAAATCGAAGAAGAATGGGAGAAAAAAAGGTTGTCGACCCCTTGGAGGAGATTAGGGTTGCTGTCCTGGAGGAAGGGAAGGGAGAATATTGTTGTTGTCGACCAAAAAATCGAGAGGAAGCAGAAAATGTTGACCTTTCTAATCGGAGAAGAAGAGGGGGAATGCTGGTTGTCGGCTTGGGGAGACAAGGGTTGCCGACCAGAGAGGAGAAGAGGTGCTGGCCTCAGCAGGAGGAGAAGGAGAAGCCGTCGGTTTGGGGAGAAGAGGGATCTGTTGCTGCCGGCCTTGGGGAGAAGGAGCGGGAGGCTACTGGCGGCTAGGGTGCAGAGGAGGCGGCAGGGAGGGAGACGCGGGAGCGGCTGGAGGCGGAATCGGGAGCGGTAGAGAGTGGTGCGGGGGTCGAGTTGTCTAGCAGCTTGTAGGTGCCAAAAGCCCTAGGCCAAAATCATTTTAATCGGGAGAGGGGTTGGCTGCTTGGTAAGATAAAGAACAAGGATTTTTTTATTATTATTACAAATTTGCCAATAAATCAAATCTCTTTTTACATTTTTTTGAAAAACCTAGGTTGTTACAACTCCCGGAAGAGAGGTCTTGGGGTCCCGGCGGATACCAGCACGATTTTGCGAGCACTCGCAGAGAAGAAGACACTGAGAGGAGGTGATTGTCGACTTCTGTGTAAACAGATCCCCGCATTTTTTCAAGTTTCTTAAAAACTTTGAAAAGATAAAACTACTCTGGAATGTCGCGATCTACCTCCTCTGAAGTCAAAAATAGCAAGTGTATACGTAAAATGAGGATGTGGGTACCTGAGGGAACTTGCTGGTACTACGTATTCCTGTGCTAGAAGGTACATTAGTCCTAGATAAAATATGAGTAAAATATGTGAGTACCTGAAGAGAATTCGCGGACACCTGTCTTATCTCTCTGCAAGAGATCTCAAACACAGGTATAAAAGAAACATAAAACGCAAGTACCTTAGGAGAACTCGCGGACACCTATTTTATCTTTGTAAAAGATGTTAAAAACAGGTATAAAAGAAACGTAAGGCGCGAGTACCATTGGAAAACTCGCGGACACTTATTTTACCTCTGCAAGAGATGTCAAAAACAAGTATAAAAGAAACATAAAGCGTGAATACCTAAGAGAACTCGCGGACACCTGCTTTAACTCTGCAAGTGATGTCAAAAATATGTATAAAAGAAGCATAAAGTGAGAGTACTTGAGGAGACCTCGTGGACACCGATTTTATCCCGGCAAGAAATGTCAAAAACAGGTATAAAAGAAACATAAAGCGCGAGTACCTGAAGAAAACTCACGGACACCTATTTTATCTCGTCAAGAGATGTCAAAAACAGGTATAAAAGAAACATAAAGTGTGAGTGCCTGAAGAGAACTCGCGGAAACCTGTTTTATCTCTGCAAGAGATGTCAAAACAAGTATAAAAAAAACATAAAGTGCGAGTACCTAAGAAGAACTCGCGGACACTTGTTTACCTCTCCAAGAGATGACAAAAACAGGTATAAAAAACATAAAGTGCGAGTACCTGAGAAGAACTCATAAACACATGTTTTATCTCTGCAAGAGAAGTCAAAAACAGATATAAAAGAAACACAAGGCGCGAGTACCTAAGAAAAACTAGAGGGCACCCATTTTATTATGTGTTCAGGAAATACAAGAAATAACAAGTGTATATATAAAAGAAAATGAAAGTACCTGGGGGAACTTGTTGGTGCATGTTAACTTCTTGTACTAGAAGGTATAGGAAATAGACATAAAACAGGAGATCTGAGTACCTCAGGAAGACTGGTTGATACTTGCTTCATCTGTACACTAGAAGAACACATGAAATAACATGTACCAGTAGGGGAAACGCGAACACAGCTCGTGGTTGCTTACCATTTTGATGACCATGTATTTGTATACTCCCAGAATAATGAAAGATGTGGATCCAATCTGGTTATATAACTTGACTTGCATATGAAGATGATTTTGCCTACTGATGATAATTCGTCAATTAATGTCAAAAAAATCCGGAAAAAAAGTGTACGTATATATGAGATCAGACGGAAATCCGAAACGATAATATATATCAGACATGGTAGAAATCTAGAATAATATGAGTTTTGGATAACTGAACACGATTATAAGTCATCCATATTTCCTCAAATATTTGTGCTCAACAAATAATCATAACTTAAAGGATCCAGAGTGTCTAACAACTAAGAACATCCTGAGAGGTTCATAGTGATAGCAGTATCTTTGTTGATGCACGACAGAGCTGGTCGGTCACCTCTAGAAGATCAGTAGACAACATATGTGAATCGCAAGCATTTCAAGCGAAGTCAATTGTAGTGGATGTTATAGCAATCGATCTTATGCCGAGATGCAATAGATGTCGGCGAGAGATCCAGGAAACTACAAACCATCACTCGAGATTGGATCAGAGAACCCACTATACATCCACGAGCAGTTCTAGCCAAATGTGATCATTGTGGGTTTACAACCTAGCGACACTTTAATTCGAGAACATCTATAGTTATTGTAGCCTTTAAGGAATATAAGGCTTTAAGTCCTCGACAAGATTGGATCCGGGCGACAACTATACATCCGCAAGCAATTCTGTCCATATATGGTCATGGTGGTTTTACAACCCAGCGATATCAATTTAAAGTAGATTTAAGTAGATCTTTGAGAAGAATTCCAGAATGATTGATATAGAGCTTTTTCTGTAGACGAATCTAACCACCTATGATGCACGGATACTTAAAAATGGGCAACTTATCGACTCGAACGCGTACCGGATACGGGAAACGCCCGGAAACTCACGGAAACGCGTTTCCGAAACTCCATGAAACGCACTTAAAAATAAAAAACAAAAAATATTTAGGATTCGCATATCCCGCTGGGGGGATACGCGAATCCCGCTATTTCAATCCCGCTAATCTACGCAAATCCCGCCAGGTTTGCAATCCTGCGCTGCTCCCCGATCCCGATCCCTCTCCGGATCCCGGCGTTGCTCCACTCTCCCGATCCCGATCCCGGCGTTGCTCCCCTCTCCCTCTCCCGATCCCGATCTCGGCGCTGCTCCCCTCGGCTGATCGACGCTGCTCCCCTCTCCTAGCACAACATTTACTGTAGAGTTCTATCACTCAACATTTACTGTAGAGTTCTATCACTCTTATGTTCTGCACACTGCATATTCAAAGATAAATGAGAACTTTTGTTGTTCACTGGATTGTTCACTGGATTGTTGAACACTGTTTAATACCATTCTATTTAAATGTAATTTTATTAATTTCTAGAACACGTGAATTTTAAGACTAGTTGTGATAGAGGAGACAGCTAGCCCCACATTGTATTCTATTAGATGACTACTTTTTGCTTCATCTTTATAAGGTTGATCGTTATGCTTTTTTTTTTGTTAACTGTATGTAGAAAATATGTAGAGCATTTCATTAGTTAACGTTGCTCTAGTAGCTTTTTTCTGTATGTAGTATAAGCTAATTAACGTTGCTCTAGTAGCTTTTTTTTGTATGTAGTTAAATCCTAATTGTTATGATTTCTGTTAAAATAGCCCATATAAAGGGCCCATTATTGGGCCTATTTATTGTTTTTATCTTCTCTCCTCCTTTAGTCCCACATCTTGTATAGGATTATCTTCTCTCTTCTTCTTCCTATATATATGTATTCTCTCCTTGTATTTAGACACACAAGCAATACATACAAGTTTTGAGCTCTTCAAACATGGTATCAGAGGAGGCGGTCTCTCCGGTGCGGTCTCCGTCTCTTTAAACCGCCCAACCTGCCCGCCCTCTCCGCTTCTCCTGCGGACTGTGAGCCTACCCGCTCCAGTCTCCTGTCCGCGGGCTCCTATCTGCAAGCTCTGCGGTTTGCCTCTGCATTCCTCTTCTCCTCTCCCTCTCCGTGGTTCCACCCTCTTCTGGTCCTTTTATAGCCACCATTCTCTCTAGCTCGTGAGGTCCACTTCTTCTCTATCCGCTGCGGCTTCCCCTTTCTATCCGCTGCGAGCTCTTCTCCCTCTCGCTTCGTGCCCGGCCTGTCCGCGGGCTGTGCCCCCCCTTCTGTCCGCTGCGGCTTCCCCTTCTGTCCGCTGCGGCTTCTCCTTCTGTCCGCTGCGGCTTGCCTTTTTGTCCGCTGCGGCTTCGCCTTATCTCTGTTTCCTCCTTCTCGCTTGCTTCTCTCGCGGTTTCCTTCCGCGTTCTGACCGCTGCTGGCTGCACCGAGACCGGGGCGGTCTTTCTGTTGTCTCTGCCCTCTGGTCGCGAACTGCCTCTCGCTGGTGTCCGGCTTGACCGTGCGGACTGCTGCCTATCCGCATTCTGGTCGTGGTCTTCCTCTGTCCTCTTCTCGCAGCGACCTCCTGCCCTTCTCGCGGCGATCTGTCCTCTTCTCGCAGCGGCCTCCTGCCCTTCTCGCGGCGGTCTGTCCTCTTCTCGCAGCGACCTCCGCTGGCTGCCTCTGCGGTCTGCCATTATGGGCTCTTCCGGCAACTCCTCTGGCTCGACGGACAGCCCGCCTGCTGACCGCCCGGCTTGTCCAACTGACCGCCCGGCTTGCACTCCAGAGGTCCGTGACGAGCTGCGCATCACTACCATCTCTCTCTCTGGCAAGAAGAACTTCGTCCCTTGGGTACATTCTGTTAGACGGGTTCTTCAGGCCAAGGGCCTTCTCCCTCACCTTACTCAGGCTCCACCCACCCCCCCTACCGATGACTGGCTCCGCAATGATGGCAGAGTTCAGACCTGGATCTTGAATTCTTTAGATGGTGAGCCATATCAAATGGCTATGTATCATGAGACTGTCAAAGATATGTGGACTGAGCTACACTCCTTATATTCTGGACGGGACAGTCTCCAGCATCTCTACGACATCCTTACTGACCTCTTTGCTCTTGACACTGGAGGGGCTTCAGATATGACCCCTTTGTTGCTCGTGCGAAGACTCTTGCTGAAGCATGGATCCAGCATCAGCCCTTCACCAATGATGTTGCTGCTCAGCGGGCTCAGAAGGAAGCCGCCTGTACTGCCATCATCATGGCCGTCTTCCCCTCACCTTCAGAGCATTCGTGCTCAGGTCCTGGCATCCTCTACCACACCATCCT